>JAHZMX010000700.1:0-73831 GCA_027743895.1 Seira musarum | reverse complement strand
GAGAAGTAGAAAAACAAATCGTTTGGTGAAATACTAAACGTTTTGCAGTTGTAGTTGGCGGCGGCTAAGAGAAAAATAAGCGATGATCCTAATTTGGATTATTGACGTGTTGTTCCAGCAAATAAATTAGGATTCTAAAAAAACTGAGCTGATACTAAACATTTGTGAATTAAGAAGGCGGAACAACACATCGCATCACGTCAAGTTTTTTTTAAAGCCTAGGAGTAGCGGCCTATATAGAGGCACGGTATTGTATGGTAAATCCATCACCTGAATCCTAACGATATGATTAAAAAATGATATGTAATAAGTTCATGTAATTAGCTAATTGCAGTTGTAGTTATATTCATAAGAAGCATTATTTTCCTACTACAAATAAAAAAAATGTTCTCGATCGACTATGTTAATTGTGGTTAGTAATATTCCTCTCTGGTGAATAGTAAACATAGCTTCCGATGAAGAAAGGCAGTTCCAACGAAACTTATCTATGCAGTTACTGGGTTAGCTTTTAGATTTTTAGGTTACATATTATGTGTAATCGCGCGTTCAAACTATGTATTCGGATTCCGATTCACCACAATCCCCATTTGTTGGGAATGAGGAGTCTTAATCATCAATTAGTTTTCCCATTTTTTGCCTTCAAAAAAGTAATAATGATGTTGTCATGCCAACGAAACCTTAAATACCTCGTATGACTGTGGCTGTGTAAAACTGAATCATACAAGGGCAAATAAGAAGCGAATCTAAAGAAAAAACCTTGAGATGAATAAAGAAGTCCCCATGCTAATTTTGTCCAAAAGGAGTTGTCGTGTTTATTTGAATATACAGTATCAGTACTATCAGTCTTGGTGACCACGATTTATAAGTCTTTCTAAGCCGAACTGTTTTGTGTTTTTAGCTAGCGCGGGTCGATAGCTGTCATTCTTGATTTTCGACTTGTTTCTATTTTCAAATTATTTAAATCAACACGACAACTCTTGACATACCAGCAAAAAATTGCGATTTCGGAAGAATGCATTCATTATTCATACTTAACATTGTTTACGTACCATGAAGTGCTATAAATAAATACTTCCTATCCATTTTACTTTTCTGACTCAATGCAATAGTGTCTCATCTGTCTGTACTATATGATCAATTTTTTGAAATAAGAAAACCTGCTGCTCTTTTGTAAAAAGCGTAAGTAAAAAAAATCTTCCTATTTTTCTAAACAAAACTTTTATCTAAAAGCCGGTTAGTTATATAATCCCCGTTCAATCTCTAGACTCTGGAGATTTTACGAAATACATACGAATTTCCCAAGGAAATGATAATAAAATTTTTTAAAGATTTTCCAAACATTTTATTGGAGTATAGCGTAGCAAATACGCAGGGAATTAAAATGTTAGAATCTTCATAGAGATCCGTATTCAAATTCCAAAAATCCAACACAGTGCTACTGATAAGTATGTAATGAGAATAATAAAAAAAATGATCTTTTAAAATAAACGGACATGTTTTTTTTTCTCTCGAAATACAGAATAAATAATTGAAGGCACGCGATTATTTATTTATGTATTTGATAATGTAAGCGTTTGGTTAAAAATGGTTTACACATTACATTCTTTACAATAAACTTTGATGGTACGGATATCTATTTATCACTTATTTTATAATTTGATGGGCGGGACCTATATGGAAAATAATATATGCAATACACTTTATCTTTCCTCTTATTGTAAGCTTTAGCATCTAGTATTTCAAAGTATTATTATTATTATTATTATTACTCGATTATGATGTACTATGTACTTGGTTTTTAGAAAAATCTTATGAGTACTTTTATGCAAATGAGAATGCAAGAAAACTGACTGTTATATAGTTATAGAATTGTAGTAGAAATAAAAATACTGACTTTAATATTGTATTTATTTTTCATCTCATTTAGTTAAAATGAGATTGCTTATATAAAAATGCCGGGTTCGTAATTAAAATTTACAAGTAAAATATCACAACACTGGTGCGCTGAGATTCTGATGAAGTTTATACAAGTCCCACTGGTTTACTTCCCTGCCTGTTCATGCTTTTTAACTCCGGAAAAGTAGTGTTTGACACCAAGCTTTAACTCCTGTGCTGTAAACGGTATTTATGGGCAGTATTTATTCTGCCATTTTTCATTCATTGTGGAGTACGATTGTTGTCAAGACAAATGCTGAAGCCAGGGATAAATGGAACATGTATAAACTGAGTTTGGAAACCAGTTGATTTTATGCGTACTACGAACAAATATATTTATTATTTGTTGGTGTGAGGAGACCAAGTTAAAAGTAAACGTGGAAAAGGAACTTTCTCAGAATCGTTGATAACATTGTAAAATGTGTATAGATCAAAAACTCTAAAGCTTGGTGCATGCCGTCATGCAAAATGTAACCATGCAAGTATGACGCATCATGTTGAATTCGTGTTGTTTCATTTGCATATAATCCACATAATTTGCTTTCAATTTATTTTATCGCTTGAGAGTTTTTCTTTTGATACTAGTCCGAAATCCAAAATGATTGTTTTTTTTGCTTAGTTTAGTTTTGACTGTGTACATGAATTGTCAGTGCCCATAGTCAGGATTTTTATTTATGAATCACATTTTGGTTCTCTTGCACGACTATATACATATGACCGTAAAAAAGAGTTCGTATAAAATCATTTCGAAAAGTTTGGAATGTGTCCTCCTGTTTGAAATATGTATTTATTAAGTTGATGATAATTATATTGTTTATTTCATCATATGCATCATTTTAATTGAAAAATAACTTTTGAAGTGTAATGCTTTAATAATTTAAATGGGAATTAAATTGTTATTCAGCTTTTTATGTCTACTTATTCATAGAATCAATTGTGGAAAAAGTTTGAATGCAGTTTAAATCGAAAAGGATTCAAAAGGGTAATATTGTAAAATACCACGCAAAGTTCCGAGAATTTGTAGAAATGTAAAAATGTATATGATGTTTTAAGGTATTAATCAATGATAGGATTATTATACCTTAGAATAGTAGCAAATTGTGCGATATAAACAATGCTCCTTAAAAGAGACGAAAAAAGGAACAATAAACTTCGCAAAACCCGACAATGTTTCATTTTCTGTATTTTATTTGCATTTTAATTACATGTACATAAATTAAATTTTGGTTACAGAAAGGAACATACATATTTTCATTGCAATGTTCATTGTTTTAATGACAACTATTTTGGTATGACAGTTTGACATATAAAAATGACCTCAAAAAATGACATAGACTAAAAGAATTTGATGGAAAATTTGAGAGACAAAACAGGACTTTGTAATCAGAGTTTAAGGACTTGTAAATTTTCCGTAATTCTCCTGCAAAGGACGACTATCTATCTTATACTATGTGGTGGATTCCAGTATGATTTTGCGAATCGATTTAGCTCTTCAAAGACATTAATTACTGAGTATGATTATAGCAGTTCGTAGTAGTGAGGAAAGTTTCGAATATTATTGGGAAAATAGCAATGTGAGGAAATCTCGCAAGGATTGAATATTGATAGAACGACTGCATCTTATAACCGGAAAAGGAATTTGCATAAAAAACGCTTGCGAAAGTTAGAAACAGCTTTACCGTCGAAATTGTAAAAGTATCATCTTCATGACCAGTAAATTTTGATACGTAACCAGTAAGTGAACGAAAGGCAACGAAACATAAAATCAATCTTAAATGTTTTCGTCTTGCGGAATCTGATCTGGGTATGGCTCGTTAGGATTGATAGCCGGACGGAGAAGCGGTGAGCCCGGTGGATTGAAGTTTGCATTGCCTCCTCCAGGTGGACCGACAGCACCACGACCAACGTCATTCCTGTCTGGGAACCTCTCGGCAGGAAAGTCCCCCAATGGGTTCAGATTCATCATGCCATCGACGAGGGGATGTACCTCGATTTGATTGACAACTTGAGGCTGATCCAAGGCGGGATCTGCAGTAGCCTCGGCAAGATTCGTCACTGACTTTGACTTGACGCACTAAAAAGAATAATAAAAACATTGAATACAATTAAGTTAAGGCACATTAACAGGTTGCTTTGAAAAACGATTTACCTGGAAGTCAACGTGACGACTTTTAGCTTCTTCTTTCTCCCAAGACATTCGAATAAATGGTCTCTGAACGTAGTTATAAATCACTTCAGCTCGACCACCTGGACGTTTCTTAACCTGAAGAAATGAAAGTTTGAGAGTGTTAAGGTATTAGGAACTAAAATGTTGCTGGATGTTACATATTGAAACTTTTATTACAAACCTTTTCTTTGTAAGTTGGATATCCTTCAATGCCAAGTCGAATTTTTTTGAGGCCCCGTTCTTTCAAAACTTGCTTGGCCACATCCCGGTTCTCAATATACTTGAAGAAGCGATATAATGCGGTGCTATTTACAGCTACATTTAAAACATATCAAAAGTCAGAGTTGATTACGACAACACAAAATCATGTTTTTAAAAAGTATGAATTACTTTGTGAATACTCCTCCCCCATCTGAGGAGGGTACTCCTCATCCCAATCCACTGTATCATCATCTAGCAACACGACAATATGACATTCTCTATCTCCGCGTTCCGCAGAATTAACCATCAGAGGAAGAATGAGTTTTTCAAGAAAAGACTCGAACTGATGACGTGCTCCCTCATTTGATAGCTCATGAAGAAGGCCGCCTTCAACAATCGAAGGCAAACGATCATGACAAAATATTACATGATGAATATTTTAGAATACTTTTATTGTAAACTTACGCAGATTTTGGCACTTAATGGTGTTTGCACCAAAAGGAATCAGAAGATAATCACAAGCCTCACGAAGCTCTTGAACACTGACAGTGGGTGGGCATCGAATATGACCTAAAAGGAAAATTAGATTTGATTAGAATTAGGATTTACAAGTCGAACTACGTCGCTAAACGAAAACAGATGACACAGATAGATGATAAAAGTGAGGACGAGGGATTTTAGGCCCTGTGTAGTGTTATCCCATGAACGGTAAGACTGTAGTTTTAGTATTAAATGCATTTATTCATGCAAATACAAATACATCACCCACTGTTTAACGTTTTATTGTGAGAATTCTATGTAAAACGTTGGCCAAAACGTTCAATCGAAACGTGTCCTTATTTTAATCGTAATACAATTTACAAACATACTTACCTTTAGTATAGTACTCTAATATAGCTCTAAACGCTGTCGCCGACAGACCATCCGCCACCTCATATTCTCCACGCTCATTGGGATGAACAAACTCCATTCCTGAGCTGAACATCCTGCCAAGCATTGTGTTTGGATGTTGCGTAAAAATCATGGGATCAACGACGAACCGAGTATTATCCACAACAAGCGTTAAGCGATCCTCCATGTAAGATGATGGGACGTTCGATGTCCCACCAACAGCACCAGCGACAGCTCCTCCAGTGGGTTCTCCGCGCCCATCACCAGCGTTGTGACCCATTTTCGACAGTGGATGATTACCAGCTGCTCTACTACGTTCAGACCTGATTTGATCATTTATCATAACAATCAAGGTTTATTTTATTTTTTGATTCAAATGACAAACGCCGAAGCTCTAATCAGATGCTATCTGGTACAAGTTCATATATTTAGAACTACTTCTCACCTGATTCTTGCCTTATATACCCTTCGCCTCCTGTCATCATCCAAGTAACCCTCAGTATCCGAGCTGCTTTCTCGTTCATATGAGCCTCCAGTACTTCCCCTGTCTTGACTGGAGCCCAAATTCACAGACCTGTAATTAAGAGATATGCAAATGAACTTGAATATTTACATATAGATAGCAACATATTTGGAAAATTTTATGATATTTAGGAATCAAATTAGAATGTTAGTATGAATTATCAGTTAAAGTCTTTAGAAAGGTCTTTTTATTAGAATTGTACAAACTTTTTCAGAATCCCCTTCATTTGAAAATCCGTACATGAATCGAAACGAAAAACAATATATTTTAGCGGAGAAAAGGATAAAATGGTAGAAAAAATATATTTGATTGGAGATAATCCTTTAAATTTCACATTTTTCTGATTAAAATTGTCAAACTGTCGCAAAATAGGCAATAGGGAAAATAATCTGAACCGACTGATTATACGAAACAACTGAAGAACAGATTTGTTTGGATACCTAGAACCGTTTAAAAACTTACTATTCGAAACAATACTTTAAAACACCCGCGCCATTTCACAATATTCAATTACGAATATATTTAGTACGCTCGGAAAAGTACGCAGACGTACAACCATAATGCAAGCCGCCATGAAAAAATGTTGATGAAACTTTTGATGCTTTTCTACGAATTATGCTTAATGGTTTTCTACCTGTTACGACTCCAATTTGCCTGCTGCATGTGCTACAAATAAAATAATTAAATCGCATACTTGTCTGATTTGAAACGACTTTGATGGCATATATAAGCTGATTGTGAGTTTTCTCAACGTTTATTATTATTGTTTTGTACTTGCCCATTAAGACGACAACTCTCGGAAGGGTTAATGCTTAAACCCAAAGGAAAAAAAGGTTCTGATGAGGAATTGGAACTGGTACAATTTTGAAACAACGAAATCGGTCAACTAACTACTACCTGTACGGCTCTCGATTTGGGTTTTTATGTGGGAATAAATGAATTGTCATTTCATAACCAAATAACTGAGCAAGTTTATTTTTTGTAATTTCAATCGCTAACGCCAACGGACGGTTTATTTGAAAGGTCTTTAGAAACTTTTCATTTATGCAGTTATGGCCCATGACATTTATGGAGCAGTTGTGGCATAAAAAGTGGAAGTCAGCGACCAAACAATTGGATCTAGTGAAGAAGATGTGAAGGCATATGTCTTATCATTTCATCGCCATTTTACTATGAATTTCTCCGTTCAACGAATTCCCTTCAACTTCAATCCTATTTCGACCGACCAGAATTGATCTACCTAATGCTTTTATTTTGTCTATTTATGATGTAATTTCACACGAAACAAGGAGACATGATCACCATGAAAAATTTTTTCAGGCCATTAGATTTTTAAAAATTGTTCGACTATTTTAATTAAAGAAGCAGGAGTTTTTTTAAAAAAATATAATATATGTAATATTACTTGTCTCTCCCTCTTACTCATTACAAAACTTGTCATAATCATCATCATCATTCTTACCTGAATCTACCAAAAGTCAATTCTGAAGCGGAGAAAATGAAATCAAATAAATTCGGCAATTCGCAATTATTTCTTCGTGTTTTCAAAAAAATTATAATAATAACTGTATTTTTAACTACATATTTGTTTGCTTCCCTAAACATTATTTAACGTAAATAACTTAAGCGTCTTCAAACATTATATTTAAATGCAAAAAGTTTCGATAGAACCTAAACATGAATTTGAATGCTTAATTTTATGTGTGAACGGATTTTAACGACCCTTTGAGGGGATCGGGAACAATCCACAATGCACAATGGATGGGCTTAATGATTAAAACGAGTTAGAGAAAGGGTTTTCTATAAACGAGCAATTAAAAGCTTTTTTATTATGCTCATTGAAACAGAAGATTACATTAAAAATTCAATTAGTAATTACCGACGACCGAACTTCATATTAATTTCCCTTTAATTAATTATCCTGTTTTCCAAATAAATTAGGACGTAAGGGAAGGAAGTGTTAAATATTTAGGTATTCATAAAATTTATCAAATAGTTTTGTGGATGACAAATTAGAATGTTGGAAATTATAATCAAACAACCACTTACCTACTCATCATACGTTGCACTGAAGTGAATCAGTTTCGTAAAAAAAAGCCTCTATATACCCCACTATTAAGGCAAAAAAGATGATTGTTTACTCCTTAGCAACCCATTAAGTTTCACTGTTCGTCATGAGGTCATCATATTACGATTCCACCCTCTCCCCTTTGCACAATTCACTGATTTCTGTAAAGCTTGTTGAATTTTTGCTTCCGATTGGTTTTATTTGGGCGAGCCCAAACAGTCTATATTTTTTCACTTTAATGAGCTAATTTATAGTTTTCGTCACATTTTAGTATTAAAATAATTTAAAAATGATCCCTTTTAAATTAGGTATAACAATGGCATGAATCTTTGCTCTTATTGAGCGTTAAATGCATGCCGTAAGTCTCATGCTTTTTTATTTTATCATAATGTGTCACAAATTATTTATTAAACGCAAGAAAAAATTACCGATAAAATTAAATCAGTTACATCTTTCACATTAAAAATCAAGACATAAACCTACATTAAAACTTCACTTTCAAACAAATTTCGTGAATGGAAATATATCGAAAAAATGTTAAAACTTAAAATTGGTTATGTTATTTGAGAAAAATTTTAAAATGATGTATAATCTTTCTATTTTTTCTATATGTATATTTTTCCCAAGAATTAATATCTAATTTCCAAAAACTATTACTCACTTCCTATTTCACCTACAAGTGGGTAATAGTAATATTCCAAAAAAAATCCTTTTACACAAAAATATGCAATAGGCACACACGTTTGTTCGACATACCTGAGCAGCAGAGGACGGATTGAGATGATGTTAGAACCAGTAGAATCTTGAGAGCTCAGATGAAAGGCAATGCCATAGTAAGTTGAGTTTTGGGATGATAATCGAGGATACAATGCAATGATCCCTAATAGGGTGGTAGCAGGGGTGGGCATATAATACATAATTTTTATATGAATGCAATCTGCCCTGTTTAAAAGACATTTTCTTATCTGCAAGGGAAAATTTTCCATTATACGGCAACGCGCATAGATTGAATTAATTATTGCCTTCATCGATTCTTACTCAAACTGACATTTATGAGCAGTCAGTCAAATGTTCATATTAATTGAACACTTTATATTTTTCTAAAATGAATACCCAATTTTTTTTATTTTGTGAAGATTTCAGAGGGTTTGGAAATCCAACGAACCAGACTTAATGACTTTCTCTAGACCAACTCATTGATTCTGTGCAAGTTTGTCGGACCAATTAATTTTTCTGCTGTATTAGAGTGGCTCGCCCATCACTGGTACAACTGATTAATGCAAATGAAGTTAGTGTATCCGTATGTTTCAAGAATGTATGATGCATACATGCATGATGCGATGCGAATGCACTCCAAAATGAGTACTATGTGCTTTTATGTTTTTAAAATGTTTTATTTGCCTGTAGAAGGAGTTTTCATAATATCACATCACATTCGACACAACTATCACCAGAAACTCATTTCGAGCCATTTAGCATTATCGTAACGTGTGTTAAATATCAGGATTCTGCATACGCTTACATTTGTGCATGCTATAAAAAAGATTCGAGAAGTTCTTTCTTTGTGCTCATCAGCACTTAACTTTGTATATACTTACTACACAATGCAATGATCTAATCTAATATATCACAGTATTTAATATATTTATAACTATCTGTAAAATGCGACGCATAAATTCCTTTATAATGACGTGAGAAGCTCATCGTCAGTATTAGGCCCCTACTTACATTTTGAATTATCTCTTAATCTTTTTATATTTAATGAATGCGCACATTCACTAAAAAAACCTAAAAGTACATATCGTCAAATTGTCAATGAAATGAAAAACAGACAGAAATAAGCCTCATCTCATCAAAATTGTTATTAGGTAATCATGGACGCAGGATTTTGCTATTTTGCTAAACGCATATGTATGAATTTATAAGTTACATGTTTTTTTAGGAATAGCAGAACTTGTGAACTTGCTTTAAGTTTGTAAAGAGTAAGTATGTCAAGTGTTTCAGTTCAAACCCTCTTCAGCTTTGAAACAATGTTTGTAAGAAAATCTCCGTCGTTGGCTTTTTAGACTTTTATGTAAAACAGCAATGCTTGATAAGTTGCTAATTACAAAAGTGCAAAGTATGCACTATCCATCGTGATGAAGATGATGTGCCATTTTAACAAAACAGACAAAAAAAGGCTTTTCTATTCTTGGATTGACTCGAACTGCTAGAAAATGCTTAATGACTAGAGGGCGGATTTTTATGACCTAAAAACTACCGAAATATGAATGACTTTATGACGTAAAAAATGACGAAATATGACCTTAAAATATGACTTTTAAACTCAATTTTTCGACGAATTTTGGCAAATTTTCAAAAAATTATTCGGCAAGTCTACGAATGTAAAATTTTTTAATAGGAAATAACTCGGATTTCGTAGTAAAAGTTTCGTCTTAATGTCGAATTTCGGGCAAAAATTCAAAATGTTTTATGATTTTTTATAATTTTTTACAAAATTTTGGAAAATTTCGAAAAAAGTTTCCAGTTTCTATGAATAAACTAAGATTTCTTGCAGATTTTAGCTAAATATGAGAATATGATGTTTCAAAATCAAATATTACCTTAAAACTCAAAATATGAGAAATATGACTTTTAAAATGGGTCTTAAAGTAATCAAAATTTTACGAAACGTTTACATACAGAAGCTCAGACTCTCTTCTTGAAGCACGTAAAACATGAGAAAGTCATAAAATCCGCCCTCTATTAATGACTAATGAGTCAGCTTCTTTTCAGAACTTTGCTTTCAATGGTATAGTACTTATATAAATTTACTGGCATTGGTTCATGTCTATTCTTTAAGAGTAAAGCGTTGAGATAGTCTATTCCTCTCGAGATGATGTCCATTACCTCACGAGGAAGCACGAGCCTTTGTTTGCCCACGTGATTAACTCTAGTTGATGTTCTCCGAAAAGATCCTTCTAACTTTTTCTGTATCACAGAAAAAGAAATACTATAAATAAGATAATAGATGCAGATATTTTGCAGTTTTTTACTGCAGCTTTGAAGATTACCTGGAAGCAATTTGAAGTTAGGTGCGAGCACTCGTGATTGATGAAGTTGCACATTTTTCTCACGTTCTCCACTGGGTTTAGGCGTACATGCTCATAATAAATTACCATCATTTCTACGGGTGATTCAAGCCAAGATTTGGCTAATGCGATCCAATTGTAAGTAGACTGAAGTAGGAAGTTTGGCCAGTCTAAGAAAAGCATTAAGAGAGACATTCTGATAAATTCAACCTGATACGTAATTTTTAAAATAGTTTTTGGAGTTGATGTCAATAGATTAATAAAAAGCAAGCGAATTCATAAAATGCGCAAAGAAAATCCCATTTAGAAGGATGGGAAACATACTTATTAGGTACACTTTGCCTGTAAATCCTATCTAAATTATCATTTTTCAATTATTGTCACTACGAATACGATGAGATTTAGTAAGGGTTTAGTGATGATTATGCATGCAACGAGAATCTTGATACATTATAATACCAAAATTTCTTATGGGCTTGATAAGTAAAAGCATTGACCTTTGTGGGTGTATGGCAGTCGATAAGAAGTTCCAGTATGCCCAGCTTCCAAATAGTTAGCAAACGACATGATGGCTGGGATAGGTTCTCGAAGAAGCAAAATCGCTTTGTTTATATTAAATCGAGGATTGTATTTTTCATGGAATTTTTGCATAATGGTACTTCCAGAATACCAAGTTTCCTTCTCACCCAAAAAACCTTACAAGTAAGTAAAGTCAACATGATTATAGTAATTCAGATTACGTTCATGTTTATAGAAGATAATTTTATGTCTAAAAAACATTTTCCCGTAAATCCAATATCCCTGTTGCTTACCTCCAGCGAGAAGTTCAATATCGAAATAAAAGCTTCCTGTGAAAACTCCAGATGCTAAATGGATTAAGTGTCTTGTCCATGTGTTGCCACTCCCTGGATATGATACCAAAGCTGTGATGTTAAAAGTGCCATCTTCATATAAGCTACGGCCAGAACCGATTCAGAAAAGTCAATAGTAATCCAATTAGTATCTCTCTAATTACATATTTTCTTCATTTATTCACATCTCATACTTATCTCATAAAAAATGTAAGTAGTCCAGCGCATACATGAAGCATGATTATCATTCGTTTAAGTTTCCAAAACAAAAGGGATGAAAATTCGTAAGCGTTCAATATTATGTAGATTTCATCTGACGTTATATATAAAGGAAGAAAAAGCTCAGAAAAGAAATGGAGATTGTGTGTTTCTATGCATTTTGCTTGGCTTGTAGTCTAGACTGTGGTTTCATGAAATTTTCAAGGGTTATTTGTATGGTCTGTTTTTAAGGAAAATTAACTTCTGACAATGAATGGAAAGTTTTGGATTTTGCCGAGTCGGAATAATCAATATGAATATGAATGCACCAAGAACGTAAGCACAATGATGTTAAAATCATGTTTACTGTGATACTTATATTTTGACTGCTTTAAAAAGGATGATGGGTCAGGCACGTTCTGTTAAATAATTGTTTTCCTTTCAAGCGCGACACTTGGCTTTGCCATTGATTCTGAGAATAAAACTGAAATGATTAATTTTACTCAATTCTTTTTTGCATAAAACAAGAGCAATTAAGTGTTGGAATTTCAGAACAGCAAATATTTCGGATTGAATCCCCTGTATTGACATTTGGCTTTTATTTATAAAGAAGTGAAAATGTCAAAACTAAAGTTTTCGGTACTCCTGACATGCTTTATTGGATCCGTGGTACATGCACAGTATACTTTCAAAACTGGCTTTTACGATGTTCCGGTAAGTTTATTAGTTTTACAGTACAAGAAAAGTGCATTTGTCAGGCATCACTACAATTACGCCAATTTGTTTTCTTTAGTTGGACCATTTTTCATTCACTGAATGTAACAAAACTTTCCCAATGAAATATTTGTACAATGACACTTATTTCGATGAAGAAGCGGGTGGACCGATATTTTTTTACACGGGAAACGAGGGAACAATCGAATGGTTTGCACAAAATGCTGGCTTCATGTGGGACATTGCACCAGAGTTTGGAGCTCTTCTTTTGTTTGCAGAACATAGATACTACGGGGATTCCATGCCTTTTGGGAATGAATCATTTTCTGTATGAACTTATTAGAACTATATAATTTAATTACTGTAAATATGTATCTTTAATTTGAACAGGAAGATTATTTTAATGTATTCTAATTTAGAGTCCCGACAAGTCAGGATATTTGACCTCAGAGCAAGCTCTCGCCGATTTTGCTCAGTTTCTCAGATGGTTCAAAAATACTAGAAATGGAACGCATGATAGCCCAGTAATTGCATTTGGAGGATCCTATGGAGGCATGTTGACGGCATGGATCCGAATGAAATATCCACATATTGTTCAAGGGTATTTATTATGAATGAACTTTAAATTTTGGAGGCATTCTGACACACTGCTTTAAGGAGACGAGTTTTTTATGGAGATTCGTTCGTATAGAGGTACAAACGATCATAAACATTTTATTTTCAGTGGGATTGCTGCATCAGCACCTGTTCTTCAGTTTGAAGGCATAACTCCGTGCAACGTTTTCGCTCAAATTGTTACAAAAGATTTTGAGAAAGTATCGCCAAATTGTGCTGCAGTTATAAGGAAATCATGGGATGCAATCAATAAATTCGGACAAAATGGTATACTTGAGTTAATTTAAGGATATGAATTTAATCATGAATTCAATGTTAGGTAAAATTATCGTGTACTTAATAGCTGCAGGTAGAGAATGGCTAACAAAGTCATGGAAACTCTGTCAACCTTTGATTACGTCGAAGGATGTAGACGCTTTAAAAAACTGGTTGGTAGAAGTATATGGAAATCTCGCTATGGTTGATTATCCATATGAAGCGTCATTTCTAGAACCGTTGCCTGCCAATCCCATTCAGGTGCAATTTCTTTCTGCATTCAATCATGAACATATAATGAAGTATTATTTTATTTCTTAACCATTGAATCTTTTGTTTGTTTCACATTTTCGTAGGCAGTTTGCGAAGGCTTAACAGATCCTGCATTGAACGACAAGTTTCTGTTAAAGTCTCTGTTCAAAGCTGTAAGCGTGTATTTTAACTACACCGGATCTGCGTCCTGTTTAGATGCAGGGTTACAAGATTCAGGTGGTCTTGGTGATGATGGGTGGAACATTCAAGTATGACAAAAAAATAATTGAGATTATCCAAAATTAGTATGATAAGTCTTACAAAAAAGTGAACAAAATAACGATCTCACCGCGTACTAACTAGAGTTGTACGGAGATGGTGATGCCTATGTGCAGTGATGGAGTGAATGACATGTTTGAGCCTGTTCCATGGAATTTTACTGCGTTCGAGGAGAACTGCATTCAACAATATGGTTTAAGACCACGTCAAAATATGGCAGAAATCATTTATGGAGGTCGTAATATTAAAGCTGCCTCTAATATTGTGTTCAGGTGATTTGTTTTATAAAAATGCCTTTCTTGTCTTAAATCCACGTGGCTAGCAGAATTTAATCTTCACATTAATTATTTAAAACAGTAACGGCCTACTCGACCCATGGTCCGGTGGAGGTGTTTTAGAGTCATTATCAGACTCTTTAATAGCAGTAATTATTCCAGAAGGAGCTCACCATCTTGATTTACGATCAGCTCATCCAAACGATCCTGCTTCAGTAACAAAAGCGAGAAGAATTGAGAAGGCTCAAATCAAGAAATGGATCAATGAGCATCAATCTAAGCTAAATGAAGAGAACGAAGTTCGCACAAATGCTGAATTGACAAGATTAGACAAACTCACGGAATTCATCGCTTAGAAGCCAAGAAAAATTCTCAATTATAATTTTATCAGGATAAATCGAAAAATTATATCATTATTATCGATAATTTCATTTGTTAATCCAATTTTGTTCTGTTCCCTAAAATATTGTTATTTGTTATAATAAAGAAATTGCATTATTTACCTGAAACTAAGGTTGCGACACTCGGGATCGTTCAAGTAAGGAAAGCGACGTGCTACAACTCCTCTTTGATCAGCCTCTGATATCAAATGCTTCAGTGGTTTTTCGTTGTCTTGACTTACCCCTGACAAATGTTTGCCTCTAGATTCTTTTCTGTTACTTTCGTTATATAAACGTAATGACAACATATTATACCGGAGAGATCGGAAACTCAGCAACAAAATAGATGCCATCGTTATAATCACAAATAATTTCACTTTAATACTTTTTCGAGATTTTCCCAATCTGACTCGCCAACTTAAATTCATCTTGTTTGATCTGATGAGATATTTCTTTTCTACACGACACAAAAACGCAAACCCCCTGAATGCTTTAATCCCATTGAAGTGCTCACAAAAATATATTTCAAACGGAGAAGAAAACAGCTTAAAGTAAAAGGATTTGTCACACGTATACTTGAAACACAGCAAGAAATGACGTAACGTCATAGTGAATGATTTCCAGTAACGGGAACTAGTGCTAATTGCACTATTTAGCATGACTTTCAATAAGTAAATAAATACGGTACGCACAGCTTATTGCTAGAGCAAAAATCATTTTGGACTATTTAGCAATGGGATACCAGGATCATAATAATCGTGAGTGAGGAGTCTTCGAGAGGCAGGCATTTCAAACATTAGTCTGTAGTAAAGACTAACAATCTCAATTGTAAATTGTAAGAAATCTCTAGTCCCGTCACTCGCATCAGTCATGAGATATTTGCAATTTTTAGACAAGAATCCAATGAATTATTAATTAAGTACTTTGGGCAGCAAGTTTCTTTTTCTAATACTTCCAAAACACTCGTTATGTCATATCATTAGTCATTATATTGAAGGATGCAGACATGAACCGGATAGGTGTAAGGTGAAAGCAATCAGGAATTATTGGTCCCCCTACTTAAAATGAATTTGTAAATACTCTGCCGTCAAAATTTCTTCTGTAGCAAAATAAGCGAGACGCACCTGACGGATAAATAAAACGGTATCGATTTTAGAAGATAGCTTTGCTTAAAAACAATTTTATTTTGTTTCTCTCTAATAGTAGAAAAAATAGACATTTTTATAGTCCTAAAACAAGACTTATAATTTAAAACAGATAACTTTCTTGTAAGTACAAATATTGATTTTAAGGGATATTTAAGATTCTCTGCAACGCGTTTATATTTAATGTTTAATTCATGATACATTTTTAAATAAGCTAATCAAGGATAAGGAATAGAACAGTAACAATTTGTTTTAGTTACAAAGTACCTGTATAAGATCACTGTGACATTTAAGCCAGGAATATAAAACATGTACATACATATGTTTCTGCAACTAGAAAAACACAATCGCGTAACCGTGAAAAACTTCATGATACATAATTTCAATATTCTTAAAAGGACTATTGGCTATTAAACAATTATGGTGGAATGCAGTTTTAAACTCCGGTTTAGAAGTTGGATCAAAGTGTTACTTGGTTTGGAGAGGACTGACTTCGAAACACGTCAGAAGCAACTTTCCATCGTCCACCGTCTTGAGTAACTATAAAATTTTGAAAAAATGATCTACTGCCCGTACCAGATATCCGATATGTTCCACTAACATTTATCAAAAATGATTTTTGCTGGCCAACTGCAATACCTGAAACAAAAAAATAAATGTTTTTAAATTAGTTGATGAAAATAAATAAATAGAAACCAAAACACAACAGAGTAGTGACTAGGCACTGACTTGAGAAGGGTTGAGAGTCCATAGAACCCAAGTGATACGTTAAAGACGGTAAATCTTCAAAAAATTTCTGTAATTGTGTCACTCCAACACATGGGTTACCATCCCAAATTACCACCGCAGTATCCAGGTACATTTGATGCACTCGCTGAAAATATGAAAAAAACGAAAAAATTGTAAGATGAGGTCGAAATAATGACTAAACAAATGATAAACACCTTGATAACTTGGAGTTCGAAACTTTGCTTACATGTGGTCTCTGCTCCACTGTTTTGTAATACAGTTTAATGAAATCCTCGCCCACCTTTAAGGCTTGATCTATAGCGGACTTCCGTTCCTGAAAATAAACGACATGCAACATAAAAACTAAAAAAAACTATTAAAGATGGCAGGAGCAAAAGTAAATAGGATTGAACTTACGGGATCGGAGTCAGTTGAGGTTGTCATTGTTGCTGTTGCCATTATTAAAATTCCAGCTTTTGAACTTAAACTTGGAGGCCACCAAATGAAATTCACATTATTCTAACAATAAGTTTAGCGTTCTCTTAAAAACGTTCTCTGATGAATATTATTGTTCCTGTTCTAATTAACATATTATTATACTGAATGAACAAATGACAAATATACAGGTTTTAAATATTTAATAATTTTCCGCTCCATTATGAATATCAACAGGGGCAACTCAACTGAAATTAATTATCTAAGCTAATGCTATAGTAGTGTTTACCACAGAGAGATGGCCGGAGCTGCCAACTTTTGTAAACGCTCTTACGCAAATCAAATCAAAGTCAACT
The DNA here is from genome assembly GCA_027743895.1 of Seira musarum. Taxonomy (NCBI): domain Eukaryota; kingdom Metazoa; phylum Arthropoda; class Collembola; order Entomobryomorpha; family Entomobryidae; genus Seira; species Seira musarum. The sequence goes on along the minus strand of JAHZMX010000700.1, from coordinate 56,491 downwards.
TGTGTCTTCAGCAGGCATCCTACTATATAATATTCGTACTCGCACTCGTACTTCGCATTGATTCGTCTTCGAAGAGGAAGCGTAGAAATTCTGAAGATTGAACGATGAGAAAATACATCACTACAAGAGCAAGAGCAGTGCAAAATGCCGTTCATTTCTTTTACACTGGCTTTGTTGATGATGATGTTCATATTCATAACATAACTAACTACTGATCTGATCGACCGTTCCATAATGCAACAGCATAGACACAGAAAAGAGCGAAGCAAGAAGCTCTTTTCTTCATGTACTTGTTCTACTAGCAGCGTAGCGTGCATATGAAAGAAAGAAATGGGAAGATGCAAAAATTGCAAAAGACAAAAAGTTATTATATTCGCAAAAAATTTTACCTTTCCTCCGTTGCGTTGTTGTTGTTGGGCTATCCTTTCAACACAAACTCTTTAATGTTAATATGTAATGTGAAATGTTAAAAAGAACAAGAAGCTGATTTTTATCAATACATTTTTGTAAGAAATATAACAAAAGATGTTTCGTTTCGAATTTGGCTTGGCATACTGATGATGATTATGTATACCAATACGGATATGGATAATGGATACATGTAGTAATTGCATTTTATAGGATACAAAGATCTTTTTGATGGTTATGGTGTTATGGATATATGTATTATCTATAAGTGATGATGATGAGATGAGGATCAGAACAAATCGCACACAAAAAAATAGTTTGCTTTCTTCCTACACACCTAAACCTAACGCCAAAAGTAGAAGTGGACACTTGCCGAGCAACAAAAATATAATTTTAAAAAGACAGCAATAGCAAAGCGTAGGTCACACTTTTATTAACAATATATGCCTTATTTATAATTAAACCAACATTCCATAGATACTTGCATAAAAAATTAATCCCAATTTAAGTTTTTAACGGTTTTGGTTTTATGCTAGCCAATTAAATCCAAATTTTGAAATTGATACGTATTGGTAATTACATGACATTGGGTTCCATTCAATGCAAAAAAGTTTGCATTGACCTCGAGTCTTCACCACGTACATAGTCTTATATGTATGAATGTTTTTTTTTACTTGTGGGGTGACATACATCATATTATAAGTACTACTTTACTCTTGGTAATGTTGATGCATTTAATAAAAACGATCCATACTTAGCACACGAACAACTAACGACAGGAATACCAGCTTGTTTTCTAATCAAACTTATTTACGAGAAAAGGCGACTTAGAATTTATTTGTACGAAAGGACAGAGACATTATAACAAAAACGTTGCATCTTACTTTAAAAAAGGTATACTGATGGGAAAAAACTCTCGTTTTGGGCCTTAAAACCCTATCCGGGCTGAGCTTGAACTGGCCATTTACGTATTTTTACGGTTACTATACTGCATTTCAAACTTCTGTTAAAATCAACTGCTTCTGGAGGGACATGAAAATATCCAGTGTAGTAGAAGTATGCATTTTATTTTAGGAGAAAGATATTGAGAAATGGAGATGAGCTGGACCTGCAGCATTGGTACTTTTTTTTAGTAAAACGAAAAAGATGAATCAAACCATACTATGCTTATATCATTCACATCGGTAAACTTCGGATCCGAAATCAAATGGGTAAACTACTTAACTATTATTTAACCCATGTTTTCTTCTAGTGGAGTGGATGGGAAAGACCGACAAAAAATACTGTCCAATTTAAGGGGTGATCTTCGTAGTCTTACAACTCTTTCAAAAACATTTTGTAAAGGAGAGACTAAGACTAAGAAAGTGTTTTCTTCTGTAGCTCATTTTAAAAAAAGAATTCATTGAGAGAAGATGAGAAGAAGTGCGATTTGCGACCGTGAAGCAAGGAGAGAAGTAAAGAAGCGGTAGATTTTTTCGAAGTATACTTACGAAGTATCTATTTTCTGTTGCAATAAAGAAAGGAATATGATTGTTGTGGAGGGATAAAATTATCCGAGGTAGCACGCTGGGATGGAGAAGTAGAAACCGAATATAATGTGCATAACCGAGAGAGTTTGTGAGGAAAGGTAAGCTAGCTCTATATGAGTTTTGGTATTTAGCAAAGCTGCACCCTTTCATGTTTCGAAACCCAACTAGAATTTAAAAGTAATACAATGATGTAAGTGAATTCAGCATTTTTGTGATGTTCATCTCTGCGCTCAGCTCTATCTCTGGTTCTGTCCCGTTCACTGTTGCACCTCCAAATCTTTCTCCACACCATACCACCATATACATACTACTTTACTGCTCGCTCGAGTCCCTCTTTTCATGAGAGTTAAGCTGAAGCTGAACTGAACTTCAAAACATTGATTTTGCCTTGTACATGAATCGAGAGACGAAGAAGGGCCTCTCGCTCTTTTCTCTTCTCTCGGCCCGCTACGATACCATAGCTGGGTATTCCGTCGTCTTTCATCATCATCATCATTATCACACAATCGCATACACCCTCTAAAAAGTTGCAAATACGTATGTTTCTAGCTTTTGCTTTTTGAGACTTTAATGATTTTTTGATCTGATGCATGGCACATTCTTGCCCCTTTTAAGTATTTGATCTGAAGAACGTCAATTGAATTGGTTTGTTGAGTTGTTGAAACCGAGTTATGCCTCAAAATAAGTTCCGATTGACTTGACATAAAAAGTTAGGTTCTGTCGCAGGCCCTGAATTATAAAAAGCATGTTTGCTGTGTGCCTCACCATCGGAATGCCAATTCACACTTCAAGGTATACCATATATCTTTCTGTCCGTCTTTTGGAAAGTACGTGGGGAGGATATTGAGTGACTAGTGAGTATATCGCTGGTCTGGTGGCTTTTTTATAATTTAAGAATTTCTCTCCACGTAAAACATTTTTGCTTGAATATAGAGGGGTGACTCGATGCTACAGCTACATTCATGTAACGCTAAATGCACAAAACATGGCAGAGAAGGTCGTACGTAGAAACCGTAACATGAAGACATGAACAAATGAACATATTCGGTCTACCTAAAATATATTTTTACTTGTATTCAATAATGTAAAATGCTAAGACGGAGTGACTGGCTCCACTACTCAGTACAGTAATATGCAATGTAAAAGTATTTTTATATTAAAAAAAACTAAAATTCCAAATGTATATTTTCTCCAGTGTTGATATCCCTTAAAATACCAGGAGACAAGCGAATAATAAGAAAATGGTTTTCCAAAAGAGTGTAATCAAACCGAATAACAATAATGTGCACAAAATGTGAGCAAATCGTGATTAAAGTGGAGTTTTCAAAACAGTGTATAAAGTTTTAGTTGTAAATTATTGTACAACTGTTTAGCTATAGTTTGGCTTTAAAGCGTAGGTATAAATAATAATAGTATTATTGTGTGTATCTCCGAAAATTACTACTTTCTCTTTACAACACAATCTTATCACCTTTGCCCTCTACATCAGAGAGCACAGGACAAAGTAACGAAGAGAGTAATGAGTCGGTAAGTAAACCAATCATCAAGAAAACATCGTGCTCCATTTAGGGGAAAAATCAATTAATCGGAAGTTTTTTTTTTTTAATTTTCGCAAATGTCATTTGAAAATGGAAAAGTCATTCAAATTCTTACATGCCTTTGATCAAGTGCAATTGAACAATTAAGTTGTCATTGTATCATGGACAATTTTCTTTTCAATAGGTAATGATAAATCAGTTACTCGTTTTTTTCAGGGGTATTTTTTTCTCCTAGAAGTTCATCATATCATTTTCCTTATCCATAGATAAAATTATAGCTCACGGATACTATAAGTGATTGCATACATACATATACTACTACATCCATATTATGCATATAGGTAAAACAAATCTTATAAGAAGTGTAAAATATATAGCGAATAGCAAATGCATACATCTGATTAGGAGATAATGAAAAGTTTTTTTCTGCCAGAAGAAGAATACAATACATTTCATATTAACTTTATAGCGAATAGTAGAAGAGACTTGCCTGGCTGGCCTGTGCGCAATCCTCTGAAATAAATCCTCCATATAATTTTTTTTCTTCAAGATTCTCTAGAATCTTTTTACCTCTTCTCCTAGCAAAAGTATAACTTAAAGACAAACTAAACAGGTATAAGCCTTCCTTACGTCCATGCAAATACCTTGTGTAGAGAGGTATAAAATGAAGAAACACCAACACGACTACTGTGTTGATGATATATAGTGAAGAAGAATCAAATCAAAATTCGTAATGCATACACATACATTGTCATAGGACTTCGACTTTTAAGTCAGGCAGGCGGATGTTTAGTTTGTATTGTGTATCAGTATAATCAGTATAAATCCTTTTTCCACATTACTACTTATACGAGTTATTTAAATATCAGTTTTTCCCCAACGAGATCTTGGGCAGCAACCTTAAGAAAAAGCATAATATGTTCAAGATTATGAATAATAAGTATGTATGTATGTAGTATGATATCTCGTTCACATTAGAAAAGGGTATACTTATATCAGTGTAACTGCGCTGTATCAATTCAAATAGTACAACTAGACAAGATAGTACAAGTAGAAAAACTAATGACTAATGACGCGACGGAGGCAATTTTCGCCTTGCTCGGCAAAATGAATACATACATACATAGAATACGACACGACAAAAGCATACTTACAGCACAAACAAACATTTGCAGTATGTAGCCGTAGCCTTTTTTTATAAAAAAAAAGTAGCTGAAATGTATCCCTGGCTATTAAGGCACATGACATGAGAGAATTTTTTATCGTGGCTATCAAAAAGCCAACATTGTTCTAAACGTAAAACTGTCGGTAGTAATAGTCAATAGTAGTAGTCAGAGTCCCTCTTTTTGGCTCGGACTCTCTAAATTCACACACGATCTCTCTCCCTCCTCATTCCACACAACTCATACTCGTACTCGTACTTACATACTCCACTTTAGAAAGAGAGTCGACGAGTTTTCTACCAGGGCAAAGAAGAGGAACTGAGCTGAGCTTGAGCTGAGAGGTTACCTAACAACGTTAGCATGTCGAGCATATTGTACACGAGGGTATCATCTCATGTCTTGTCTTGCCTAGTAACGGCCAAGTAGTATACTTTCAACATTTTTTTAAACAGTCGCATTCTTGCTCGCTCGCGTACACAATTTGAACAAGCGAGCGAGCGAGAGGGTGCTCTTTTACGTCTTCTGCTTCTATTTCATTTCGTTATGCGCATAAAAAATAAATACCTTGTAAGGTAAGAGGCAAGAAGTAAGGGATACGGCAAAAAGCGATCTTTTCCACTCTACAAAAAATACTACATACTTCTATTTTCTAAAAAAAGGTAGTACATATTATCAAATCAACTATGTATGTATGTGTTTGTAGTAGAAAGAATCTTTGTAGGTAGGTAAGTAAAAAACTACTACCTCGACGATTGACTGACTCTATGCAATCCAATAAGTAATGATGCTGCTTGGCATGATCATGATATGATGATGATGATGATTATAGGAATGAATCGTTCAGCTCAGTTAGGATCTTCTTTTGATATGATGTGGCGCTGCTGCTGGCTTTTACTTTTACTCACTCACTACTACTGTGTGTGTACATTGTACATACATATTTACGCTGGTCGAATTTGATAGATGCATACCTCTATAAACATTTTATACACATAAAAGATTTTGATGTACCTACAAATAATACATTTTCATGCATAGGAAAGAAAGGGTTTGCTTGCGTATAATAAGACAGATTTTCTGTTGCTGCTGCTGTGGCTAAGAATATCATTTGCGTACATTGTTCAACTCGGCTACTAGAAGTAAAACATTGGGAAGAATGCTACAACTGTTAGGCTCTTAGACTACTATGCATCCCATTGCATTGTACTTATTTGATCATCATCATCGTCATCGTCGTAGTAGTCGTCGCAAATGTTATTATTATTATGGTTTAAAAACACTAGTAGCGCACGTACATAAAAATATGATAATAATTTTTATTAGGAATAAAATGTAGTTTAATGGATAGAAAAGGAGAAAAAATTATAATACGCCTAGCGTAATGCAAAAGAAAAAAATTGTGTACTGTTCTTTCGCACCAAATATGTTGTACAGGTAATAAGTCACAACAGATTAATACTTATTTTTATCACCTTATCAATTGCACTATAGCGTTATCATCATCTGCCTTATCATTGCTTCATTGAGGAATCTTTAAAAAGAATTTGTAAAGTGAGTGCCTATATACATTTGAGTGAGATTATATTTATATTATGATCCGATGATGTGATGCGATGTGATGCTGGTTGGTGTGTTCATGTGTGTGTGTGTGTGTACATGTACGTAGTAGTAAGATTTAAGATGCATTTAAATCGGTGTACAAATCATTCCACAAGAAAGATTAAAAAAAACAAACAAGATGAGGCGCTGCTCAGAGGTTAAGATGTTTTAATTAGAAGTGAAGGTAATAATAAAAGTGAGGAAATTTTCATTTAATAATTGCGAGGGAAACGGGGAAGTGGCTGTTAGTGTGTTCAATTTTTAAATGGACTTAAACTACGAAGGGAAATCATTTGATCTACTTATACTGCTACTTTGGAGCTCAGATTTACTTTGATCTAAAACACAACCGAAAAAGCAAATTGTAATTTTGTAATAATGTGACAAAATGATGTCTGATATAGACCCATTGTCAAAAGAAAAGTAGGTATGTGTGTAAAGAGGAAGTACACTCTTGTTCTTGAAGGTCAATGTGCGTCCTCTCAATCCTTAATGAGCGTCACTTAAGTGCAGCGGAGTGAAAAGTAATGCTAATCCATAGACTACACGATTGTTATTTTTAAATAAAAAGTGGTCATCGAAAAAAATGTGCAATGGTACTCCATTGCAGTGATGCATCTTAAAATTTTAGTTTTTATTTAAACATTGGCAAATTCCAATTTTTAGGGACCAACTAAAAATTATGAGCTACAACTATATTTTCGAAATTAAAATGAAATGAAATAAAACAAAATTTATTGAAATTGCAGATTCAAATAAATGATAATGAAGTAAACAATAAACATCGCCAAGATGTCACAAAGAGTGAAAAAACCTGGCCGACCAGCAGCGGAAGATAGCCAAGGTGCGAAAGCAACAAAATACTTAATGAAACATTCGATAAGACATTTTGTATGAACTTTTTTGAGACTAGAAGTGTCTTTGGTTGTGCTAATGAAATATGTTGATGGTTGTTACGTTCGTATAGGGAAGCGCCGGCGTCGGCGTCCCTCTGGTTCAGACGCTGATGAAGATGGTACCCGGTCGGGCTCTAACTCTGGTGGCAATGGCTCACTAACGGGAATGTGGACGCCAAGGCACTTAAATGATCTCAAAGTGTCTTCCATATACAATCGAAACTCAGCAGAAGCACCTGCGGAGGTTTTTACATTTAAAATATTTCTTTTTATTTTGTTCAACTCATTATCTTCACAGATAATTTACAAATCATCTGGAGAACGGTATTCAAACGCGAAAGTTGAAATTAAGTTTGCCGGAAAGGAAAGAAAGAGTTTCTTCCAAAAATATAAAAAGTTATAGAAGGATTCTGGTTAAATGGCTCTAATCCATAAATACTACATGTTCCTATCCCACTTGCGTGCTTAATTGATGTCCAATTGTATATCGGACATATTGATCACAAAAATGTTCCCTCAAACAAACATCCTTTGATACTTTTAGTAAATTTACCATTCCAGTTTTTCACGTTCCCATTTGCTGGAATGATTTTAGTTTTTATAACTTGGTCCTGTTCTTCCCAATTTGTAGACTTTCTTTTTAGAGTTCTTATGCAGGAAATGGTGTCTAAAATGTGTTTCCTGGTTCCACTTGTAAACATTAAAGATTCCTTTGCAAAACAACTTTTGTGCCCTCATTTTTAATCTTTGAAACTATAATGGTATAATTAAAGCGTTTATCCCAAGTCTTTGCTCACTTTCAATTGATACCAACTCCAAAATTTTGCTAAATCAAAAGAATTAAGCAGGTGATTTGTAATTCTTTGTGGTTCTTCTTTTTGCAATATGATAATGAGTTGAACAAAATAAAAATATTTCTGACACAGAAAAACTTATCGACGTTCAACAAAACCTCAAAGTGCATCTCAGTAATCTCAGAACATTCCTTTTTTCTTACCTTACTCAACATTTATTTGCTTTTTTGCGTATTGTCGATATTATTTAGTTTGATATTTATGTTGCAAATTTACTAAAACAACGATCTGTACATTTTCTGCTTTCGCTGCTTTCTCGCTATGAAAATCATTAATATTTCCGATTTCACGTCGAGGCATCTTGAATTTACTCATGTGTGGACTAATGCATTTTTTTATAGTTGTACCGGAAAGACCTGATAAGTGCAATGAAGCTCCCGGATAGTGAACCACTTACTCCAGAGGAGTACTGGCTGATAACAGACTCATGGAAACAAGAGTGGGAAAAAGGAGTACAAGTTCCTGTCAATCCAGAGTCACTACCAGAACCTGAAGTTAAGCTCATCCAGCCAGTAGCAGAAAGAAGTCATGACTTTAGACTGTACGTCACACAAATCGACTTACATTCGTTTCTTCAATATTTTGCTCGTATTTTAATATGAAGGGGAAAATATTGTGACCTTTCTGTCCTGACATTCTTTCAGACCAAAGAAGAAATACGTGAGAGTAACTCATGACGACTTTTTTAATCCGGATTATCATCAACTCGTGTCAACAGCAGCGCGGGCAGAGAAAGTATGCAGCTATGATCTTGATGATGTAGACGCTGCCTGGTTGGGCTGTTCGAACGCAGATAGGGCGATGCAAAACACGACCCTCATATCAGAGTTCCTAATGGAACAAGTGATTGAAGAACTGGAACTTCAGTGTTGGGAACAAGTCCAAACGATCCTCAAAAGTCAAGAAGGACTCGGCATAGAATACGATGAGAATGTCATTTGCGACGTGTGCCGATCCGTAAGTTACACTCCTATTTGATCGTTATCGTAAAATCTTTGACATTTGGATGCTCATATAAAAACAACTATTGGTTTTTCAGCCGGAGTCCGAAGAAGGTAACGAAATGGTATTTTGCGACTCCTGTAATATCTGTGTTCATCAGGCATGTTACGGTATTACAACGATACCTTCAGGGTCATGGCTGTGTAGAACATGCAGTAAGTTAATATATAAAAATTAATAGGTTTATAAGACAAGACAAACACAAGACAGGATTACGGTGACAGTAACATGACATCATCTATTTTCATATCGTTTTGCAGCGCTTGGTATCAAACCCACGTGCATTCTTTGTCCCAACGTTGGCGGTGCAATGAAAGCCACCCGATCTGGTCATACATGGGCCCATGTAGCGTGGTGAGTGTTTCAAAATAATTTGACAATATAAAGTTTACATAGACCAAATTGTATATATTTTCTGCTCTCGCCCCCCGAATTACATGTTTTTTTTTTCGTTTCGCTTTAGTGCCATTTGGATTCCAGAAGTTAGCATAGGATCTGTAGAAAAGATGGAGCCCATTACAAAAATCTCATCGATTCCTGTAAGTTCAATCCAATGATAGATTTGAAGTTTACAAAAAAAAAATTGCTGGCATAAAGCAGTCATTTTATTCATGCAATTCATCTTATAAAACGTTAATAGCAAAGCCGGTGGTCCCTCATCTGTGTTCTCTGTAAAGAAAAAACTGGCGCCTGTATTCAATGTTCAGTAAAAACGTGCAAAACTGCTTATCACGTCACATGTGCGTTTAAAAACGGGCTAGAGATGAAACCAATCATTGTAGATGAGAATGCAGAGGATGGAATCAAACTCAGGGTTAGTTTTCCATTTATTTTTAATAGTTTTTTAGTTTGCTGCTGAGTTTCACCAGACATTAATTTTACATTTGTCTTGCAGTCGTACTGCCAAAAGCATAGTGTTAACACGAAAAAGGACAAATCCCAGTCAGGATCGGAGACGGACGATGCCGAGAAAAAGAAGTTAAAAGCGATGACGGCAGAAGAAAGGAATCAAGCACGGGCGGAGAAGTAAGCATGTTTTACATTTTAGTTAGTCCCATCACTATCACTTTTTTTGTCATTTTTTTTAAAACTTTATGTTACATTGTATTTGTCCATAGACTGCAACAAATTGAAGCGGAGTTTTACAAATACGTTAGACTGAAAGACGTCTCGCAAAATTTAGCCGTGGATATGGACATTGTGATGTTGATTTATAATTACTGGAAGCTTAAGAGAAAGGTAAAGTCGTATTATTTTTAAATTTCGAGTCGCAACAAAATTGACTTACAGCCTCCGGTTGTTTGGTATGTTTTTCAGTCGTTGAATAATCGGCCATTAGTACCACCGCGACCTGAGACTACACAGTTACTCACCCAGCAACAAGAACAAGATCTCGAACAAATGAAAATGTTTGTGCAGCTTCGACAAGATCTTGAACGAGTAAGTGTGTTCTTCACAAGAGCCGGTTTGTTAAATTACGTTAAATTATAATTATGTATTATTTTTTCTTGTTTGCTATGATCGTAGGTACGTAACCTATGCTACATGGTAAGTCGTCGGGAAAAACTGTCAAGAAGCTTTTTTCGCTTACGTGAGCAGACTTTTCAAAAGCAGGTAAGTATTGTCAAAATTTAACTGGTTTAGATTTTAAACGTTTTATTTTAATCTCTTATTGCTCACGCATTACATTCATTTTTGAATACTATAGCTGGCGCTTCTTACCGAAAAGAACGACCTCACACAAGAAGAACGACACGCTATTATCAACGCTAACCATGGTCCTTCCATTTACGACCAGTTGTATTCTCATCAGCCCTCTACATCGACAAATGCTTCGACGTCCACTACTGTGGCTACAAAATCCGCAATACCTGACTATGATACGCTGATAACACTGATAGCTGGAATAGATGCTAAGAAAGAGCTATTAAACGGTGTGGTGAAAAATAGTGGCACGGCCAGCAGTAGTAAAAGGCAAGGTAAAGCCGCTAGCGCCTCGTCAGTGGCTTCTACTTCAGCAGCAGTCGCCGCTGCAGCTGCTGCTGTTACTGACGCTGTGAACAATGCTCTGAGTAACTCTGCTTCGAACTCAGTTAGTGGTAAAGATTCTAGTGTCATAAATAGTGCAGGTGACAAAACGACGGGCTCCAACCCGTACAAAAAGCAATTCGTAAATGGTGCGCGACGTCGTAACTTGCTTGGTAGGGATAGTGGCGCCTCAAGTCATAGTGAAAGTGAAAGTGAGCGTGCGGCTGCCTCTACGAGTGATAATACGACACCAGGAAAGTCCGCAAGCAAGAAGGCAGCAACCGCTACTAAAAGACCCTCAGCTGCTGCCAATGCAACTACAAAGTGCGTGAAGGGAGGAAATAGAAAACCGTTGTCCTACCTATTTGACAGTGATTCAAGTGAGAATGCTGCAAATGCCAATGCTTCCGGGAAAAAAGGTGCGAAATCTTTGTCGAACAAGAGTACGAAGGGTGGGAAGACGAAGAGTAAAACGGTTTCAGTAACTGCGGGAGCCAAGAGTACTAAAGCAGTGAAGACAACTAGCTATTTATCTGATTCGGACGAACTAGAGCTCCCTGCCGCCAGAACGACCAACAAAGGGGCTGCAGGAACTGGAAAGGATATTTATTCAGATTCAGAGGAGTCTGTCGTTGAGGATGTAAAGCCTGTTCTTTCTACTCCGACTTCAAAGAAAGATCCGAAATTGAAGAATGTTTCTCCTGTCGCTGGAAAAGAAAAGGTGGGAAGGAAAGCAAAAAATGCAGGAAGTGCTCAAGGATCGCTTCAGAGTCTTGCAGAGAAGCAAGTTAAGAAGGAGAAAGTTGATACCTCTGCAACACCGACTAAAACACAGTCAGTTAAAGAGAAGCTTGCATTACAAACCACACCAAAAGGGAAAGGAAAAGCGACAGGCACAAAAAAGGGTAAAAATAAGGGTGCGTTTGATCCCACTGAACTTATTGTTCCTCAACGAGAAGCTGCAAAGAAGGCAACTGAAAGTATTCGATCGGTGAAACAAAAGACTAAAGACCAACAAGCTTCTGCCGATTGCGCTCAAGAGGGTGGCAGTTTGACAACGACTCCAGCTGTTTCTAAGGAAAGTCTTTTCAAAGAAACTGGAAAGCCGGGAAGTAGCAAAAGCGTGTCAAAGGCCACCATCTCAACCCTTTCAGAATCCGACAATGAAGAGGAGGAGGAGGAAGAAGAGAAAGTACTTTCTCGGCCAAGTTCGAGAAGAGGTAAAAGTCCGGAGAGGACGATTTCAGGAAAAACATCCAAAAAGTGTACTACAGCTAATTCGCAGCTTCCAGTTGCTGGTGCTGCCATTGAAGATGACACCGAAAGCAAGGACGAGTTTGAATTTGATGTCGGAAAAGATGGTTCATCCAAGAATGTTCCAAGCTACGTCCCACAAAGACAGGCTGCCAAGAAAGCGGCGGAACATATTCGAAGTGGTCTCAGTAACATAGTCGCTGCTAGGCTAATAATTGAAGACGAGATGGAAATGACAAGAAAGAAGCAAAAATTAGACAAGGGTCAAGTCGCAGTTGCTGGGGGTAAAGGTGTCCCAGGTAAGGAAATGGAAGAGGACGATGAGTCTCAGTTGCCAGCCGACAGTTCCAAGATTGAAAATGCCGTCGCTGAAGCTGCAAAGAGGGTGACCAATAAGGATCGAGCTCCAGCCAAAGGTAAGTCAACCATAGATTTCGTTCTTTACACACGAATTATTACGAAATTAGCCCTTTTATATACTCGTTTGCACGAATAGAAATCGTTGAAATTGCACGGGGTAATAAAGCTACTAGATTCTTTTACAATGAGCAGAGCTATGAGAGGGATATTGTGCATCTCTTTTTATTACTTTTTGCGTAGTCCCAGTAAAAGTCGGCAAAGGATCGAAGAAAGATGCCCCATCTGCTGCACAACAATTGTCCTCTTCTGCGGCAGTCCCGCCCTTGAACAGTGGTCCAAAAGCTACCGCTGCTGCTGTGGTGACTACTAAAGAAGCTCGTGGTGTTCGAGACACTCCTGACTGGCCCTTTCTTGACAAGGGGTCGCAGTCAGCGTGTCGAAGAAGCCGGGAGCGGAGTAGTAGCTCAACAAGCAGCAGTGGGAGCAGCGGGAGTAGTAGCTCCGGCTCGTCGTGCTCCAGCCGCTCGTCATCTGCCTCCTCCTCCCGATCTTCCTCAGCTGAATCTGCGTCCCCAGAGCCCAGCAGCCCTGTTGTTACCAAAAAGGCTTCCAGTCAACAGCAGCAAATCATCTCACCTGTCACCAGTAAGCTGTCATCTGCAACAGCGCAAGACACGGGCCCAGGTAGGAAGCTTAAAACTTCCGAGCGGTGCCCGAACAACAGAACAAGACTTCGGGCCGAGACTCCTCCGAGAGAAAAACCCACCGCCAAGGGTAGTCGATCCGCAAAGCTTGGATCAAGGGGAGGTGACCCTTTCCGGAGTGCATTTTCTCCGTCACCGGAGCCCGAGCTCAAGCCAGCCAGCCCGAAACCAACACAATCTAAGAAACAACCACAACAGCAATCACGACAACAGCAACAATTTGACAAGCGCTCCGGCTCCACTTCTGATCACCACAAGGTCTCTCCGCTCTCCAAGGCCAATGAGCAACAACAACGCAAGCAGCAGCAACAACAACAGTCACGGCTCAACAAGTCCAAGAGTCGATCACCTGGCGTTTCAGAATCAAAAAGTATCACCCCCGAGTCTGCGGAAAAGAAAGGCGCCAGAAGAAAGGGAGAATCACCATCAGCAGCAAGAAAGATCTCCAATCAAATTGAGAAAGACAGTGACTCCGAGACAACCACCACCGCACCATCATCTAAGACATCATCATCATCCAGTGGTGAGAAGACATCTCAGACGAAGGCACCATTAGAACAAAACAAACGCCCACTTGCGAAGCATACTGGTCCTCACTTATCGTCCGAATCGGAATCTGAGACGCCTGTAGAACCCGTTAATATCGCCAAGTCTGGAAAACCAAATCAGATAGATTCTTCCAGACCGCGCAATATTTCACATTCCCAGCTTGAAACGACTTCCGTTACATCATCGCCTCAAAGAAAGCGAAAGTCGCAATCCGAGTCCGGAAACCTGGGTCTCTCTGACTCTGACGAGAGTGGTACCGAGGAAAAGGAAAACGCCGCCGTTGTATCTAATCAGCATCATCAACGAGGAGAGACGGAACTTCATCAACCCTCGACACCATCTGTCCCTTCGAAGTCTTCATTGAAAACTCCACAAAAGAACTCGACTACAAGTGGAGGGGCTTTACCATCCCAGTCCATTTTGAGCCCTCTAACGCCAACTGAAAACAAAGACAAGGAGCATCAGCAACATCAATCTCGACTGAGTGATGCAGCTGATCAGCCAGAAACAAAACGACCAAGGCTGGATGGCGCCGTAGTCACAGCACCGTCGACATCTGGCCAAATGAAATCCATTTTCTCGCCACCAAGTAGCACTGGTGGTGCTAGAGATGGAGAAGGCGAAATATTAGACTTTGATTCTGAGCTTTACGACTTGGCAAAGAGCGTAGTAACAGATGAGTACAACCATGGTGATGATGGCCCTAACTCCGGCTCTCTATCCTTTTCCTTTTCTCAAGACGTATTTAACAGGGAAGATAACAAGGAGGACTCCGCAAGGGCCACCCTTAATCTTGTTGAGAAACTGAGGTTGCAACATGCTCGCAAATCAGGCAATCATCGTCCCTCTACGGAAAGTTCCATTGACACACCTTGTGATAGTCTTCTGGAAGATATTCCAGGCAAGTCAGACTCAAGGCCAGGTTCCAGTCTCCACGAAGATAGAAAGGACAGTCTTTCTGAAATCTCTGAGCCAGCTCAGATATCGGAAGTGATGTCGGAAGGAAAGAGCTCCCATTCTCAAACCCCATCATTCGAGCCTTCTTCGGGCGTAAAGTCACCTCAAAACCTCCTCCACCCAGCAGCCAGTCCTGACAGGGCTAAACTAAGTATTCAAGGGGACGAAAGATGGGTCCCTCCAAGTGGAACATCTGGTCAACCACCACCAGAAAGCAACCAGCGCCATTCTCAAGTTTTCATTCCAAATGCCTCTCAAGCCTCATACACTAATATTCCTGAACAACAACCATCTGCCGTTTCCGCTCAACAACCACAATCGCATCATTCACATGTTGAAGCCATTGATGCTGAAAAGCTCTCATCCCCGTCTCCAACGGCATACCATACACCTTCCTCGGGTCGTGGCCGCAGTAACCACCCATCTACGTCCGGTGAACTTAATGACAAAACAGGCAATATTGGTCTGTCTGTCGATACTCATCCAATTTCTTCTCCAACTGTTCCGTCGCCAATGGTTTCTCCAGGTCTTCCTCAAGGTTTACATCAAGGCCGACAGTCCCAACCTGGGCTTACACAGCAACCACCATTTCCTACAAACGCTGCTGCAATGGCTGCCGCCATGGCGGCTATGGCTGCTGCTGACACAACTCCCGGCAATATTTCAGCTGCCGCTGCAGCGGCTGCAGCAGCAGGCGTTCCATTTGGAGCGAACCCTTTCATGTACCCAGCTCTTGCAAATAATCCTGCATTAGCTACTGTTTTTGCAGCAGCAGCAGCCGCTGCCACTGCTGGTGGGCCTCCTTACCTGCAAGTTCCAATGCCAAAGACATCTCCTGGTTTAGGACCTGGTTCGCCCGTAAGCATTCCTCAACAAGGTGCTCCCGGATTTCCACCGTTTATCCCTCCAGCGTTATCTGCTGACTTGGCAGCCGTAGCCATGTATGCACAGCAACACCAAAAGCAACAACAACAACAACATTGTAAAACTGTGCAAACCCCAACGCAATCTCCAGGTATAACTAGTGGTCAGCAACAGCCTGCAACACAACAGCAGCAGCAGCGTAGATCTTCTGACGTTGTTGCACCACTTGACGGAAAGCTGCCGTTATCTTCCCCTTTGGTATCTGTGGCCACTTCAATGCCACCGCCGTTGGCAAAGCCGCCACTCACGTCACCATCCATCCTTTTGGCTGCTAACAATGTGAAAACGGTTACGCCGCCTCCTCTTCAGTCTGCAGTGGCTCACATAATTGAAAGCGTTGTGAACAATCATCAATCGTCCACTACCTCCACTTCGTCAACTAATATTAACACGAGCCTTCCTAAAACAACATTATCAATGGATCTTCATCTTCAGTCGACCATGGCTTCGACTACTGCCCTAACGAGTACAAATGCCCAGGTTAAGACCCCCTTAACTAGTCCTGTAGTCGCCAATTTTGTTCTGCAAAAGCAACAAGCCCCGTCTGGTGCCAGCGATGGCTTGGCAACAGACATTGGTGCAGTATTAGCCAACAGAACTACGGAGAATATCATCGCACCTGCAATGAATAAGTCAGCCAGGCCATTGGGAGAAGAAAGTAGTCCAATCGTTCCGGCTCCAACTGCTGGTGTTCCGCACCCCGCCGTCAGTCCTAAAACCACTCCACCTACTGCAGGCAGAGGTAGAAGAGCATCGACCCCAAGGGCAACCGCCGCTGCGATGAAGGCTGCAGAAAAACTGTCGGGTGTTAATGCTGTGATAGAGGATATGATAATGATTAGTCCTCAGCCAAAAACGAAGGGTCGAAAAGGCAGCGCTCAATCACCAGGCCGAGGCAAAGCCCCAGCAACACCAGGTCGTAGAGGAGGTTCTAGCGGTAGAGGGAAAGGAAAGGGCAAAAACTTTGTTGGAGTTCGAAAAGATCTTGCAGGGACAGTATATGACATCGATTTTGATGAATTTGAAGAAAATTCAGAGGAAAAGATTGACCTTCGAGCCCTTAGAGAAAGGCGAAAATCTAGCGACGTACATGCACACCTTCACGAGCACAAAGAAAAAGAGACAAAGCATTCATCGAGAAAGTCCTCCAAAAGCTCTGTTTCACATTTTGACAACTCACACAATTCTAGTCTGAATCAAGTAATTGCAGAAGAAAAGGAATATTGGAATCGATCATCTCACCTGGACAAGAAAGAGGCTAGGGAGCGTAAAACAAAAACCAAGGATGTCGATCGCCACCACCACCATCATCATCGTGAGTCACGAGAAGAATCTCATTCCAAGCATCCTCCTCATCAGCCTCCACTTGTCACCACAATTTCCGTTTCCAAAGGTGAAGTTGTTTCGAGCACAAATAAAATTCCGCCCCCTGCTCAGGCTCTCAATACTCCTCCTATAGAAAATACCAGCTCCGATGAGAAGGAGTCCGTGCGCCCGATTCTCCAGACGAATCCAATTCTACCTGGACCGGTAGACATGCGTACGTATTCAGCTTCCACAACCACAACGAGAGGAACTGAGCAAGGGAAAATTGATTTCCCTACGTCACTGAATGTTAAGGACCCAACATCTGAGATCGCTTCTCTATTCATGAGCTCCGCGACATCAACTGCAGTAGCTGCTGCTAATGAGATTGAGGACGTTGAAAAGGCACTGGAAGTACTTGTTTCTACCCCGAAAACACAAACAGGAACGCAACAACCGCCAGCCTCAACGACTGGGCCCGCAACTCCATTGTCCTCTGAGCCTTCAGCCATTAGCAACCAACTACCAACAACGTCTACGTCTAGTGCTGTGAACGATGTGATATCTTCAATTAACGTTAGTAGTGTCAGTAGTCAAGCTAATAAACTTCAAAATAATACTCAACCTGCAGCACCTCCTGCTGTATCAGCAAGTGTAGCGGTGAACAACTTAATTTCCGGTGGTAACGTTGGCTCAGGCGTAACAAGCACTTTATTTGGCCAACAAACACAGATGAAGGATAGCATGGACGTCCCAGTTGTTTCCAGTCAGACTCAACCATCAACACTTGTCCCTTCTGCCGTTTCTTCAGCGTCAGAGAGCGATCT
This sequence comes from Seira musarum, assembly GCA_027743895.1. Classification (NCBI taxonomy): domain Eukaryota; kingdom Metazoa; phylum Arthropoda; class Collembola; order Entomobryomorpha; family Entomobryidae; genus Seira; species Seira musarum. Next base: position 38,594 of record JAHZMX010000700.1, on the reverse strand, counting down.
ACCTCGAAATCAATTGAAATTTAAAATCAAAGGTCCATTTTCGGACGCCAATTACAGCTCCTCAAACTCTATTCATCCGGGTTCAATTCCTACTCACCCACATCTTCACCCGTCTCATCCTTTGCAGCAACAAAACTCTGTTGGAGTCTCTGGTCATCCCCTTGCTCACGCTGGGTATCCTCCTCCTGGATTTCATTCTCAGACTCATGGAGGCCCAGAATCTGCTTCATTCCAGCATCATCAACATCACCACCAGCAATGGATGATGAGCTCAATGATGAGCAGTAATACGTCAAACCTGAGGCGGATGAGAAAGAAAGAATTGTTGCGACAATACTGGACTCAAGACATGAATATGGACGGTGGGTCGAATCCACCTGGATTTCCTCCCGGTTCAGTACCACCACCAAGTCATATGCCTGATTTCTCTGGAGTGGCTGGAGGTCATCAGGGCCACCATCCTCACCATCCCCTGGGCCGTGCAGTAATAACGATTCCAAAGGCTGTTGCATCCATGTCCATCATTCCAACTAAAGAGGACTATCGCTTTGATACACCAAGTGGGAACGAGAGTAATGACAGTAACGGTGCTGGAGGCCCAATGGGCGAGTTATGGTCTGGCAAAGGTGACCATTCGAATTCCAAAAGTGGCATTGCTTCATCCGGAAAACCGGAAGGAACACAAAGAAAGAGGCGAAGCAGAGGTATTTACAGAGAAATGGCTGCCCTTGGTATTATCACACCTGATGCACCTCGTGAAAGGCGTAGAGATAGAGCATCTGCAGCAAACGCCACCTCCAATTCCGGTGCTGGTGGTGGGGATTCGAGTGATTCCAACTCCAGAAAACGAGTCAGAGGTAGCAACAAGCCTAGTCGTAGCACGTTCATTCCACCTACTTTGGCAGAATCAGTAGACTCTTTAGGAGGAACTAAAGGGGACAAGACAATATTATCTAGCGGCAGTTCTGGGAATGTTGCCAGTGGAAAAGCAGCTGCATCATCAAACGCTGCTGTCAGCGCAGTTGTCAATGTAGTCAATCATCCTACGCCGAAACTCAAAATAAAATTTGGAGACTTGTCGAATCCATCCGGAAGTATGGGCACTGGAAACTCGTCTGGTGGCATGGCGTCATCTCTCATGTCTAACAACACAAACCATTTTAGTGACTCAGATAAAGAAACTCCGAATAAAAAGGCTAAAGGTAGACCACCCAAGAAGCGTGGACTGCCGGATGCGTCTTCATCCTCTTCCTCTGCAACATCCGCATCTACCTCGGGTTTCTCAATGGAAGAACTAAAGAGGCAAAGCATGAAGTACCGCGAGAAGATCATGAAAGACTACGCTATGGCTGAGCAGCAAGAGATTCTGAAGTTGTCAGGAACAAGGCGTAGGAAAAGGAACAAGAGGAAAGCTGGTGCATCAGCCGCAGGCAGTGAAACAGACGACGCCTCATCCGTACGTTCTAAATCGCCAGAAGTCAAGGTGATTGATGGGCCAAAGCCAAAACTTATTTTGCGCTTCGGTAAGTCTCGATCGAACGCCGCAAGTGATAGTAACAGTACAAGTGGTGATAAAGTTAGCGAGAATGGCCTCCCTGGAAGCGGAACGGTAACAACTGAGAATTCTTCTCAAGGCCCCGACGGTCCCATCGAAAATGACTCTGGTTTCACCGGTAGCAGCGAAGGAAGTACCGGGAGCGCTCCGGAGAACTTCAAAGGCAACACTGTCCCAAAAGCTGGAGGAAACAAGGAAAAGAGCGTGGCAGCATCAGTAAACAACAACAACAATAATAATAACAACAACAATTCCAACGGCAGTAGTGGTAACAGTGGAAGCGGCTCCTCTAGTGGAAGCAGTATTCGAAACGGAAGTGGTAGTGGGAACAATAATGGTGATAAAGTTTTAGTTCTTGAATTGGATAGCAAGGCTTCAGAAAAGCTGCAAAATCTTACTTCCACCTCATCAACTTCATCGAATGCTCCTAAGGGAAGCAATAATCCTTCCTCCGAGTCGTCATCAACTGGTGAAAAGTACGTTCCCATCCGGTTGAAACTTAGTAGATGCTACGAAGGTTATTCATTGAAGAACAAGGATGGTCTCCCAGGTTCTTTGGATGCTGGCGTTGAGCGAGAAAACGGTGGTGCTTCTAATGCTACTAAGCAATCTGATAGTTGTCAAGTGAGGTGACCTATGCAGAACCCTTGTAGTGATGGTAGATCGTTTAGTTGTAGCCCGAGTAACGGGAATGATTGCACTAGCAATTGTAGGAATCATTTTTACGGTCAGGATTCTAACTGTAATGAAAACATACCAAATGGATTACCCAAGCAAGCATGTCAATCGAATGTCGCGGATTGTCGAAAAGTTAAGGACCAGGATTCAGTGTCTCTGGTTACTTCGCCTACGATCACGTCGCATGAAACGGATGTTGACGGACTTATGAAGAGCCTTCATGTTGCCCTAAGACCAAAGGGATTCTATCGAGGATTCGAGCTATTTTTCTAAAAAAAATGAATGAGTGCACCTTTCAATTATTTATTTGGTTATCAATCATTTCTATCGTCATGATCCAAATGCTGTAGGAAGATTTAAACAAAAAAACGAAAATAACAACAACAACAATATAGCATGCATACGGCCCAGTCTGGAATTATGTTTTTGCTTTCTTGTATCTCTAACAATAAAAATGAAAGGCGGGCGGATGGACTACGATGAGGTAGCTGTTCCACAAACTAACGCAGAATCAAGCGAAGTTCTAATCTTATGACGCGTGTATTTTTAGTTTTTAAATAACTTGACAAGGTGAAAGGAGAGTCGTCAATTTCTCCGATTGTTTTTACTTTTAAAAGAACGTTTCTTTTACGTTTTAAATGCTTACTGGTTAAAATTCGCGTACTTTACATAAATAAGTAGGATGAACATTCTAAATGGAGGTACATTTAGGAAACCATTTTTGTGATAATTGCGTCATTAATATTTTATTATAACAACTGCAACACACTTTATAATTATTAGCGTTTGTTCTCATTATTATAATTATTGTTATTATTATTATTATTATTATTATTAGAAAGCATTTGGCATTCTTTTCGTCCAACTTCACCTATTTTATGTAGTTAGATTAGTGCCCAATATGTACATAACAGTTCTATTTTATCATCAATGAATGTCAAATCAATGGTATATGAAAGTACAATTTTTATTCACGTGTTTATTAAAACATAAAACATACTACCTATTCTGCCGACAAGCTCTTAATACATTTCTTATCTTATCGAGAAAAAATGTCTAAATATCCGTTTGATTTCCTTAGGTGTGTCTAGTAAGTAGGAATTTATGATGATACTAATGCTAATATACACGTTTTCGTTTCGTTTCGCGGTTTCAACTTTCACATTGAAAAATGGTTGTCATAAAAATGGTATTTCTTGTCGTATTCTTGGATCACCGTGCATGCAGGTTACTAGATTTGAAGAGTTACATGTTACAAATAGTGCTCATTGCGTCAAGAAGTGCAAAAATACATATGTCAATGTTTTTCTTTCTAATTCAATATTTACATTGGAAGATGCTTAATTGTTACATGTTTTTTTAATGACGATTGTTTGTTCAACAAAATCTTCTTTGCAATCTGAAATGTATCCTATTTGCGAAATTTTTAATAGCTGGAAAAATACGTACCTATATACCTTTTTGGCTTTAATACGTATTAAATGGACTAAAATAGATGCATTTACTTAGAAACCAATGTTGGGGGAATTATTTATTTATTATTATTTTTTTGTCTGTGGCTGTTCTATTAAGTAAAGTGTAATTTTCTGCCTTTTTTTGCGCTGTTATCAAAATTTACATTCTATTTGGTTTTATTTTTTTGTTTTCAACAACGCTATTCAACAACTCATGATCAACACTCATTTTTCAAGGGATCATTTGGAAAATATTCAAATAAAAGAAATTTTACAAACGCAATATTATTGATGAAACATAATAGTAATAAATGATTCCTAAGCAATAATAAAAAAAACACCCCTTTTTATTATGATTTATCTGTTTGACTTATCTGTGTTTTGAAAATCTGCATTCACACTACTGCGAGTACGAATTTTGTTGAACGAACGAGCGACAGAGAGTATATATTTTAATTTCGGCATAAAATAGAACAAATGGATAATACTTTGATCATAATGAATTCGCATTGAAATTTGAAATGACAGTTTCGGAGGGCCAATGCATGTATCATGCTTTCGAATTATTCATACGAGTGAACAATTTTCTTTGGTACAGAGCACTTTTAGGGAAGAATGGTCGTTATCTAAAAGCCATCATAAAATGATAAGAATGTATGGGTACATAGTTCGCCTAAAACTCATGCTCCTCTCATGTATGTGTCAGGTACGTACCTAGGTCGTAGGTAGCTACAGAAAAAGTACTTACATTTCCAAATTGTCAACAAAATTAAACTCTTGAGAGAAATAAAGGAAAGCATTTTAGTGAGGGTAAATACGATATCCTCTCTCGGAATCAATATATTTATATAGATCTGATCTTATGTAAAGAATACAAAAAAGGCTAATCTAAAGAGGAAAAGTCAAAAGATTTTATATCTATCTATTCACTTTTTTGTATTTAAAACCGTAATGATATTTAGGTTGGGCGAAGTTAAGAAACCAAGTAAATTCACTTTGTTTCCTAACTACACCCATCGGGTTGTGCTCTAAAATCAACAATTAGTTTTAGATTTAATGTGGAAATCTATAATAACTTACTGAAATTTTTTTATGAAAACTATTTGTAATTTATAATGTTGTTGTTACTAGAACTGTGGTTGGAATTTTGTAGGGCGCAATGACGCACGACATTTATGGAAGACGAGAAAGAAATGCTTTAAAAAATATAAAAACTGATAATACAAACCGGAATTTTTTTGGGGGGTAAGCGATTTATAATTAAACTATTACGAAAAAAAAAATAAAATAAAATAAAAGCTCGCTGGATGCACATCAAATTAATTTATTGCTCGAAGGGAATTACATATTACGTAAACTAAAATGATAATTTGTGAATGCTTTTACAGTAAAGTGGAAACGGAAAAAGCAATGGTCATCCTACATAATCCGGTAGAGTAAGTCTATGATGATGATGATTGTTTATCACAATAATTATTATTATCTTGTAAAATAAAATGTTAAAGAAACGCTTGTTTGTATATACATTGAAGTGTTTTGTTCTTCTTTAAATAAGATGTAAGTCTACACAATTTTATCTCTGTGAAATCAAGTAAAACCACGTGGTGTGCATCTATGCTTCATTCAATTTCATGTTTTACAATTTTGGAGCGGAATAATCGTATTACAATATTATTATTACATACCTAAATATACAATTACCACTACACTTCGCAGACAAAGATTTTTTTAGCGTATCGACTACCTTGTCTGGCAAGGTGTAATTAAATCATCGTCAAATTTAATGGAAGATTACAAAGAGGTACATAATAGGTAAGGAAACTCGACTCGATCAAATTAACAAATTTTCATGTAAACTGTATGGCTCCTCGAACATTCACAAATTATGAAATGCATGTGTATTAAGTAAATGCATACAAGATATATCAAAATAATTAATTTGTAGATTAAGCTAAACAACACATATATTAAATTAAGAGAATTTTAATCAAATAATATATACACGTATGATAATAGTTATGTAAATGATAATAATAATCATTAAACGTTATTGTCCTGTACTACTACTACCATACTCTCTGTTACATTGTTATGTATTAAGAATTAATAATGATGCCGATGATGAAGATTACTATTATTACAATGGTGACATAATATACTGCGACATATAACGTAAAAGTAATACAAAAAACAAAATTAAAAAATCCGACAAAAACAATGACGAAACGAATAAATGATCAATGTTTGTGAAAAAAAATTGTTTGCCAATACATCTTGTATTTATTTTAGATCCGAAAGGTCAATCAAAAACTAGGAGTTTATCAATGATGATCAATGATTTGGACTACTACGGCATCTTAACCATGACCAACTGCATGCAAATAATCGAAATAATATCCATGTAAATGCTACTTCAAAATAGTCGTGCCAGTAGATAAATCACAGAAAAATGCAGATGCTCACTTCATTCCGCCTAATCAGGTGCAGGTAAGATTTGTTAGAGGAAAAAATTCAGAGACCTTCTGCGCCAGACTAACTAGAGAACGACTCTGGATTTTCTATATTTTTTAATCCTGGAAAACTATGAGCCCACAAATGAACATGAACCCATTTATCCAAACTTTATTTGATCACATCACCTATCATCAAATCAAATCTCAGAGTGCCCCATGTCGACTATATGTTTCACCCACCCATTTACCTAACCTAACCTATTTTGTTGGTCTGTTCTTTGTTTCAGTTACATATATACATTGTATTGAAAAATTATTCATACTGGACCCCTATCGAGGAGGACTCAACTTATTTTGTCAAAGCCGGATAGACTGCCCACAGTTGCTTTCACAATTGTAAGGGTAGATGTAGCAAATGGTTATGTGCTGAACACAGACCTCTTTTCTCTTTTTGATTCATTTCAAATTTGCCTTGTTCTACGACATTGCAGTTCGAATCATGAGTCATGACAGTCATGAGACCTTGGAACGTTGGATCATCATCATTCACGTGTAGTAAGTGGTAAGGTTTTCCAAAATCCAAAAGATGTGCAACTTGATTGCTCCGTCACTCAACGTCACTCCTCAGTCACTTTATCGAAATATATTGGTATGCGGGCGGGCCTCAAAGCAAAGCATGTCTCCAACAGAGTTTTTTCTTTGTCGTCTTGAATTCAATTTTTGTTTTCCTTTGCACTCAAAAATGCTACTAATCTTGTTTCAGTCCGCTTCAAATCTATTCATTAGATTGAATCCTTTTCATTAAATTATAATTGTCTTGATTGCAGTCCAATCATGAGAGAGGAAGTAAAGAAAAATGCCTAGAGATGGGAGGAATGGGGAAAGATCAATAAGAGAAGTAGACAAGCTATGAAATTTGCCAAGAAAAAAAAGAGTTGATGAGACGTGTTTCCACCTTACAATCCCATAATATGTTTTCCCCTTTTTCATGTGGTTTGGTTTGGGTTGTCTATGGGAACATCACGTATTTCCATTCATATTAGCTTTATATTTCCAAGTAGTATTGGAGCAACGCAACATTAAATTCTCATTACACGACTCAAGAGGAATTAAAAGGAGTATAAAAGGAATGATGACGAGGAGCACTCTAATTATTCTGGATGTAGGACTCAGGTTTATACAATACTACCAATATCAGAAAGGAATGGGACATACATTTATCTACCTACAATAATAATGTTAATAATAACAATGCACGATTATTCTACGTGTGCATAAGTGTTATGAAAATGTCTTCGTATAGCTACATATCTCGTAATACATCCGCATCTAATATTTATAACAAAGGAATATGTACATGATTTGGCATTTCGAAACAACTATTGACTTGACGAGTCATTTGTTGTCTTCCAATGAAAACAATATCTACATATTTTGGTGATTTCCAGCAACCATTTTACATTGTACTATCATATTACTTTTAAATGTTTTACAACGCAATACACACACTTATAATATTACATAGTTTCATGTGCTCATGCATAATCTCATGTCCGTGAGAAATTGGAGACGGGCGTAGTAGAAAAAACTGAATTTATTCCAAAAATAAGAGTGGTGCGATTCTAAAGAAATATTCAAGACTAAATGACTCAACGTTTGGAGAAGAAGTAGTAGTGAGTCGAATGAGTGTCTGCTTTAAAAACCAGAACCGTCGTAGTAATTCATTTTTTCTTCCCCTCTTACTTACAACTTTCACTCTGGCTGCTTCATCATAGCATAGGGGAAAATGAAAATGGTTGATTTGTTTGTACATGTGGAAAGTATGTATGTGAGACAGCCTCAAGTCAATGAGTTTAAGAATGATATACCGCATTCATTGTTGTACACATATTAAGTTACTCCAGTTTGAATGGAGAAGGAAAGGAACGTCAACTTCTCTTCTTTCTTTCTTTCTTTTCCCATAACCATCCTCCTCACAATCATCATCCTTCCCCGCTTGTTTCAATGGGTTTGACCGCTTAAGTTGCCTTTGGCCTCCAAAAAAATGCTTGGGACTGAGCTAAAAAAACGACTCAAGTAAAAGTCTTCTCTTTGCTATAAAATTTTGTTTGGCGAAACTTGCTTTTCCAAGAGTTTAGTTTGTATATGAAAAGGGAGGAAAAGTTTTTTTTTCGCTTGTTTCATTGTTATACTCATGCCTACTATTTAGCACACACATTGCATTGCATTAATATAATATAAATTTAGATTTTATAGGTGTATAAATACATGAATATTTCTTTAGGCACATCTACATATTCTTTAAATATGGGAGTGTACACTTTTTCACCCTTAAAATAGACCCCTAAAAAGAAAATGTGCTTCTTTTGTAGCTGTTTTAAGAATTCACTTCGATATGTACATTTTAATGAAAACTTGGCTACGACTGCTAACGATAAACGTTTAATATTTGTACATGGAAAAATATACGCCTTCGTCAAAAGGTAACATATATTTGTACCTACAAGCATAGGTAGTTATATAGGTTCATCACTTTCAGTTCCATTCATTTCCAATATCAAAGACGCACATATTTACTTATGTACATACATCACATCATCGTCTCCTGGAGAAAGGACGAACGAGCTACAAACTTCAGGCAAGTCCCATCCTGCCACACACTTTTGATACCGACGGCACATGCATGCATGGTTTTGCTGGATAGATGGACTTTGGTGCTGCTGCTGACTTTCAGGCTTTTCTTTGCTTTCCTTTCATTTCGATAGAAAAAAAGGAAAAGGTCCATGCAGGATATGATATTGTAATACTTAATACGTTTTCCGCTTTATGGAATGGAGGCTCATGTTACCTCCATAATACCGTTTGCGACTTTAGCGTGTGTGAGTGAGTGTACGGTGGTGGTGGTGGTAGTAGTAGTAGTAAGCATTCTGGTCTGGTCCGTTCCCCATCTTCTGTTGTTGTTGTTGTGGGCATAGGTATGGAGCTCTTGGTTTGGAACGGTAGGTATGGCAGGGAATAGATGCGGGAAAGGGAGTTATGGTTTTTCCATTCTAACCATAAGAATTCATGGAGATTGCACGAACGGAGCAGCGTTAAGTGCAAGTGTGCAGGCAGCACTCACTCGACTCCAAATTCGAATTCTCTGCTTGCTCAGACCATACAAAATAGAGAGAAAGTGTTGAGAACTGTATCAGTGAGCGAGTAAAAGTGTAGTAGGGAGGAAATAGAGCTAGAAGAAAGAGAGAAGGAAGGGTGCACCTCTCAGCTACAGACAGGCAGGGCCCACCTGGCTTTGCTTACTTAATTTTTGTTTTATCGAGAGAAGATCAAAAACATTTCTTTTGCAAGTTCTGCTCCCATTTATAAAGTTAATATTTTTTGTCCACAATTTATTCTGTACGTGAAAGAATATGGGGAAATTTAAGATTCGAAAAAGATCAATTGAACCTTTACTCGGGTAATCCGGGATTAAATTTCTAAACTTGGAAAAAGAGACGGAGGGAAAAGGTTGAATAGAAAGATTATTTTATATCTTCTAAGGATTCAAATCTCTGAAATTTTAATCGTGAAATTGTGAGAGATCTAACCACTTATATCGATTTCTTCATGTATAATTTATTCCATCTTCGAAAGAATCTTTCTTGCCGATCAAATTGCTGAGCGTAAAAAGAAAATTCCGGGGAATATTCATTAATCGAGATAAACAGAGTTGAAAATAAGCAGGCAGAATGCGTAACGAATCAGAAATACCGAGATGAATGCCGTAAATGTCCGTATAATAATGGGCTTCCTTGTACACCGCCTTTAATAAACCGTGAAGGCTAACACGAGGATTTCAAAAAAAAGGTGCATCAAAGGATTCCAAAGTCTAATCCAATCCCAATTAAATTTGCTTGCTTTCTTCATCTCAACTTCGCCTTATGTGTGTTCTTTGTGTCAGTGTTTCTATTTCTTGTACGTTTCTAAATCTTTTTCACAAACCCTATCCTTCTTCACATTTCCCTTGAATTCGAATTTTTCTTTTATTTTTGTCTTCCGCTTTCAGTGTACTACTCTATTCCGTTGTTGTCGTTTGATGATGATGATGAAATTATATGATGCGTCGTGTCTAGGTGTCCCAAACTCCTAAATTATTATTTTCTTCTTCTTCTTCTTCTACTTTCTATGTGTGCAATTTTCCTTTTCTCCGTGTGCATGTGTGTTTATGTGTGTGCAACTACTTATGCATAAGTATTATATTATGCTATGTAAATGAATAGGTTAAATGGCCGTATACTCTTCCGGCGTGCTAAATTATCCTGATCAACTTCGTCATCATCATCACTCCTTGCTTCTTCATCCGTGTGCCACTGCCATTTTCACTCTGGTGAAGTTTGTGCTCCCTCTTCTTTATTTTTCTCATCACCACCAGCACCAACAACAGCGATCATCACCTTCCTTCCCTGCCTCTGTCAACATGCGTTGCTTAAAAATGAAGTAAAACGGTAGGAGTCAATTTCATTCCACTTTTTCTCTCCTTTTACGAACGACAAAATATCATCATCAGCGTCATCCAATTTTCTAGACGAAGCGAAGCATATCATCATTATCATTCTTTTCACTCTCTCCCATCTTGCATCAAATCACTTTTCTTCCATTTAGTAGGTACGCTAATCACTGTAATTAAACATGTCACAACAAGATCATTCACGACAAGACGTCTTTATTCTTCCGCGATTTTGTCACCCTTAATTTCATTCAAAACTAGTTACCGGGAGTAAGCCCTAATTATTCAAAAGAAGATACTTTTTATAGTCCATGTTTTGTGGTGTAAACAAAAAAAAATATTCCAAATAATCCTGAGGTTGTCTTGCTGTTCATTTTAAAACTTTGAATGATGGATTAATAAAGGATGAAGCAGGTTAACTCCAGTCAAGGTTCCTTCAAGCGCTCAAAGTTCTTTTGACACGAAAGTTTTTTTTCTAATGGAAAGTACATGTTTTTTTTCAAACCAAGCGTGTGGAATACATGATGATACTTGTAGACACTTAAATAAGTGAAAAGCGCAACAGAAACAAAAACAAAATTAGATTTGCAAAAAAAAAAAGCTGCAAGCGAGTTCCTTTTCCGGATGTCTAAATACAAACACAGTGAAAGCTATCGACGTAATAGGCGCATGAAAGAAGTATGTACAGCAGCAGTCAGTCAATTCAAGACTCTAGAGGAAATAATGCAATTTACAACCTACTTATTTTGCTATAGGAACCACTATCGCGGTGGTGGTGGTGTTGTGGCGGCAGTAGCAACTGCACAAGAGATCTATTAAGGAATAGAGAGAAAACGAAATGAGTAAAGCGTGAGCTGCTCTTCAGTCCCAGTTTGTTATCCAATACTTTTTCATTTCATCCAATTTTTCCCTTATCTATTTGCTAAAGTGTGTGTAGTGTGTCAATCCCATCCCGGAGTACGAAAAAAAGGGGAAAGATTGAAAATGGAGGAAAAGTAGTATTGCATGTCTTTCCCCTCTTTCTCCTGTGTCGTGTTTTCCTTTTCATTATTTCCCCCCACATTAGATTTACTAAACAAGAGGAATAAGAATAAGAAGCATCGCAATACAATTTATTTTTGTGAGCGAATCATCAGAATCAATACTTCTCCATTGAGGGACGACTGACTCAGAGCTCCACTAATAGACAATGAAAGAAATTCCAACGCAATTTTTTGCACTCAATCAGAAACGTTTAGAAAATTAGGATGGCTTTTTATGACAAGGAATCAACTCTATTTCATTCATTCATCTTTTATTAAAAGCTGTCTGTCATGTTCTTCCAGGGACGCGGACTGCACACAGAGGAATTCTATATTTATTTTTTGCTTTCCTAAAAACATATTGCTGCTCTGTCACTTCGCCTTTGTCTTCTTATTACAACGTCGCCGTGTAAAGGAAAACGTAGTTCTACAACCAATCAATTCCCTACTAAGGGACTTGAAAAGCTTTGAGGAGTACCAGAAAGGAAGCAGACTCTTGATTCCATTTACCCGTGGATCCTCGAGGATTTAAAAAAGGAATCAAGATGGAGAAGAAAAAAATGCAACCACCGCCTGCCAGAAAGGTAATAAGAACATACTACGTTACTTTCTTTCTTGTTGCATTTCAATTTCAGTTGTCACGTTTGTTTGCCAATTTCTTAAGAGTTGCTTTTTATGCTAATCAGAATGAGTCCACCCTTCAATCAAATAAATAAACCAACGAGTGCATGTCAAGGCCACTCACAATCACAAAATACAATTCATACACTAAAAACGAGTGACGCACTTACAATAAAATGTCATTTGTAATGTGTGCAGTATAAGTTCAAATGGCTTTCTACTCTTTCAACTCTCATCCCATCAATTGAATTGGGAAAGCTGATTTTTGCTAAAGTTGCAAAAGTGCATTACGTGCGCAAAAAAATGTTGCACGCTACATTTCCTTAGATCATTCCTATTGAAAGAGTAAAAGAACACCAAACTTCAATTTATTATGATAAACATAAAGGAACACAAACGTACTAAGCGACTATGCCACAATCATGTTCCTCCTACGCGTTATGTAAGGTACGATTTCCTTTGTTCCACCGGAGCCTAACTCGAATAACAATAACGAGTCACTTTTTAACTACTTTACATGATCACTCAAAATGGGTTTTACGCCCTTTTGAGGTGCAACTTGGGCGTCAATTGCTAGAAATGAAATGGCAAAATAAAAAAAACAACTTGTTCTGAAAGTAGATTTTGTTTTTATAGCATTGCTCCACAATCATTTTGATTGATATTGTATGTCCATCTTTGAAATGCTTATTCTCTATTGTTACTCAGTGTCACTCACTTTCGAAAACTCTTCACGGAAACGTTTGTACGAAAATTTAATTGAGATAATCAAAGTATATCAAAGAAAATAAAATAAAACAATGTTCTGTGGAAATGAAAGTATACTGCTACAAACAGAACAAAGTCATTCAAAAATGTATACCTATCTCTTCATGTTTTATGTTTTAAATATTCATCAAATGTTTCTCACACTTTGCATAAACGGCTTAAGAATTTAACCAAAGCAGATTTCGCGATATAAATGCTATTGTTTTGACTACTTTATTCTATAGTTTGCAATAGAAAAAAGAATTGTGTTTAACATCCTTCCCCATTTTCTTTTTGCACCAAACCAACTATGGTTCATTCATTAAGTAGTTTCAAAATCTCTTGATCCCATTTTTTCCCTGGAACACTTTCCACTGTTTCACTAGCACAATTCCACTCGCCCTTTATTACGGCGCTGAACATTTTCAGCTTGAATTGATTTTGATGTTCTGTCTGTGTGCATGCTTACTCTCAGAATCCTTAACTGATTGACCTCAGCATTGGGCCGTAGGTAGCTTCTGTAATTATCTTAGCATGCATATTTTGTTACATGTAACAAAGCCTAGTTGCAAACTCCTAACGGCAGGCTGAACCTTTTTTCATGCAAGACTATCATATAGCTTCTGATTATAGCTAGTTAAAATGTTCTTAAAAATCAAGCACGGCACATGGCATCTATTTTTTCACGGATTAATCATACTTTTCTACCTTGCGATATATTTATCTTTCAAGAAACGTGTACAAACTTGGCATTTTCATTTTCGTAGTCATGCAGTAAATGGTACGCTGATATAGTTTATTATCTTCAGCTGCGTAATTAATTATACAGATGTTTTATTAGCTTTATTTTGTAAGACTTCAAAGAGTCGCCGCTCTTCTTGGTAGTATAATGATATCCTTTTAACTAAATATTCTGCGTAGCTTGACTGAAGGATTTTTTATTCTCATGATGCCCCGACGTACAACAAAAGTTGATTGAAGTGCTAGAAAGTAACAGTTTTGTTATTTCCTCTTGATGGGGCTACGATTTAAGACAAGAATTTTGTTTTCAGGTTTGCAAAACTCTAACATGCGTCATATCTGTATTTATTATTAATGGTAGTTAGTATTCACTGGAGGGGAATTCGATACGTCGTTAACGAGCTTGGCTAAAATTAGACAATATTTTTCATTCATTGTGGCATGGCAAACAACCATAACAAAGCCATTTCATGTTTATCCCCCAAAGTCGCTATTTGGCACGCTCGGTGGAGGCAAAATAATTGAATTAAATGCTTATTATTCCACCTTGGCAAATATACCATGGACATTAAATAAGAAGCAAACAATTTTAGACCATTCCGAACTACTACAAACAGCGAGTAATAGCGCTAAAGTTTTCCTAATGCGCTTAAGCGTACAACTTAAATCTTATGCCTTTCTTTCCCTTATCATGAATGTTAGTAAGCAGCTCAACAGGTCGAAAAGAAGCTTCATGTTCTTAATTGAGACGCTGATTCGAGAAGCTTTTCGAACTTTAAGAACATGTTTTTACCACTAACCCATCTTCCAACAAAAACAAATTTTCTTCTTTTTTTTCCTTGAGGTGCAGTCAAGAACAAAACAACTTCCTACACAAACCTGTTCTTTCGTAATGAAAAGGTCGAACCTGAACCGTTCTTCTTTTAAATAAGTTTCTACAAATTTAATTCACTCTCAGTCTCAATGACGGCTGTTTACAATGAAATCACGTACAAAGGTTTTCCATGGTTGAAACCAGTTGGATTAGAGATTTACTGAGCACACACTCACTCAGGGAAAGTGTTTTCCCCCGTCAAAAACATTACGATTGGTTTCGATGAAGGAGGACGAAAGGCTTTGAAAGGCTCTACCTTCACGGGTGGTTCTTGTTGTAAAGAAGCTTTTCCGTACCTTTTATCTTCGAAGAACGCCACGTTTATTAAGCCCTTCTCTGAAATCCTACCGAAATCTCATTTTCAAAGGGCATGGATACAAAGCACTAAAATGTCGTTTCCTTCAGTAATATCACATATTTGTGTACTAACATTCATGTACTAATTTTCGGATTGGATTTCGGAATAGATTTTGGTCGAAGGAATCATAGGAAATCGAATGTAGGAAATCTCTTTTAATAAAAATTATTCCGTAGTTAAACGCAAATGGCGTAATCACAATAACTAGGTAAAGTAAAAATAGAAAATCATCATGATCAACACATCAGTGGATTCGGTAAATGGCAAAAGTTCAAATTATGCAGTTGACAGGCAGCGAAGAAAGAAACGCCGCTGGAAATCCCAGTTTGAGATTTTCTCATGGCAGAGCGAACAATTGGCGATTGAACAACACATGAATAGGAACGAAGAAAACTTTACGAAGCGAGTTGATCATATCATTTCTACTTGTTGAGAAAGTAAACAAGATGACATTACCTCAGTATTATGAAAAGTTTGATACTGGTGACAACATCACACTTCCTTTGAAATTTTTTTTATACTTTACAAAACTATCTTGTCAAAAGTATCTCACAATCGAATTTGTGAATTTGCAATCCATGATTCTCTCACCTTTGACTTGGTTTACATAATCCGACATCAACGCATAAAGAAATCTTAAGCAATTGCTAAGGCGCGTGGAATTTGTAGCATTCATAATCCACGAAACGGTTGTGTAATCTGAAAGCTTTGCACAAATGCTGCTTAAAACATATCCTGAGATTTCGCAATATTTCTTTTTTGAAGAAATCGGTGCTGAAGGAAAGGCCAGCAGAAACCTTCTAAAAGGGAGGCTTTATAATTTCCCTCTCTGTGGTGCTTTGGTTGGCATGGCTCAGGTTGTCGTATTACAGACAAGCTGTAAATTAGCATAGTTTGAAATTAATAGCAGCATCACTGTGACTGTGAGATGGGAAGGGTTTGAAGAGGAAGATGTTTCCCAAGCCTTTTTTTTCTATTTTCTGCTCTCTTTCCTATTACATTCTTTATTTTTTTTTCCATGATACCCACAGCAACGGACGATTGTGCTCTATGTTATATGGCGAATTACTTTTTTTCATTTATTCGTGAATCTCATCCCCTAAACTGAGGGTCCCTCCATATACAAGCAAATTTCTCAGTAACCTACTTCCATAGATGCCCTTCCAACAACGCCATTTGTGTTTTATGATGTTTCTTGAGAAAAAGTAACCTAGTCGAGGAAGGGAGAAGATGAGTATACTTATGTAACGTTGTATGCTTTAAAAATGCATTACATTAATAAAATACGATTAATGTCAAATGGAAGTGGTCTTCTTACAGCTAAGGTTCCAATTCACCTACAGTAAAAATACTTGACATGGCGTTTAGGCAGCACGAAGCATACCGTACTTTTATACGAAACTAAAAGAGTCCGAATCTTTAGAGTTCCTGTTCCTTCCATTGTTTTTATTTATTTAAAAACGGAAATGCCAACCGTGTACGAAAAAACAACGTACAAAACATCTCTTTCCTTTGTAATCATGCCACATGTAGGTATTGTTTGTGTGCCTACCCCTTATTCTCCTGATTAATTGCAAAGTAATGCATCATAACTTTGAGTATATATGCTTTAGTACTAATTACAAAAAATATTTCACAATATGAGTACGTATGGAAAAGGATTTGAGTATTTTTGTGACAAGCCTATTCCATTCCCTTCGGCTGGTCTGTAGAGACTTCCAGTTTCCATGAGAAAAAACAGGGTGCCAGTACGAATGATGAAACTGTCCTCGTCATATCATCATCATATCACAATCACAATTCGCAAGTTGTTATATGCTCGTGAAATGGAACCACATTCATTATTCATATTTGCTCAGGTTATTTCACGTCTCTTGTTATGAAGGCTTCAACATGAACTTCTCTTTTTTTATGAAGTCTTCTTAACTAAAGTTGGAAAACTTTTTAGACATAAAATTATAGAGAGGAAAACTTCAACCCTCTTAGTGTAACTATTCGTTTACCTTTCTGAGCAGTTCATCTTACGCTGACAAGTTCCGTTAAGGATCCATGCCCAGAACACGTACAAAACAGGCTGAACTTACTGTACGAGCTCCTCCATTGTTAGTTTTTGAAATCGAGATCAAGGATTTAGGATTTCTAACACATATGCTCCCCTCATAGTCAAAGAATAGATGGATATGTCTGAAAATTTGAATTGTAAAAACAGAGGACTCACTTTTTTAAAGTATATGTAACACGTAAGGTTTTTATTTTATATTTTATTCAATAAAGTATGACCGGTGAAATTATCGGTCACCAGTGGGATGTCATAAGTAGGGTAGGGGTAGAGTTTATTTACGTAGCTGAGCTTGCGAAGCTAGCGTTGAGAATGACGTGATTGTCTGTCCGTATACGTGATAACTTTCGAACGAGGTCACCAGTTGACCTCAAAGGTTCCTTCCGTACTGAAAACGACTAGTATTTCTTATCAGAATTTTAGGTCAACTATTAACGCCAGGGTCAGCGGTTGAAAATTATTTCAAATGACAACATGTGGCTTCTAATAGCTCAATCGAAAGCGCGTAAAAAACTGTGTAAAACCGCATGTAAAACTTGCGAGACGTTAAAACAGTACTATGAAAACTTTCTTGTCTCTTTTTCAGCTACGTGGCTACAGCTATATTAACGGCTTTATTTTCGTTGTACTGATTGCCCCAGATAGACAATTCAACTCGTGGACTACAAATCAAAATAATTATTTAATATATATTTGTAAAAATAAATGGACTTATCTTACCTTGCGCGTTCTCATAGGATTATTTTTTGTATCGAAAGCGGCTAGAGCAAATACAAGCACGTTAGAATAAAATAATATTTAGTACATAAGAGGCTTAGGTGCTATGTACAATAAAAGTCAATGGTTCATAATGGTGCGTAGGAAGTCTTTCTAGTTTCTTGACGTTTCCTTCTTTTTAAGAATCTCAAGACTCTCATGAGGATTTAATGATTGACGACAGCCGCTACGTAACCAAGTTATACTGCTTTGCTGGTATAGCTTACTTTGAGTCTGACCTGATTCGTAAAATCGCTTCTCTGCTTTTTTTGTAATTATCCTGCTTTTGAAAGCCTACAAGAAGGCTTTCAACCAAAATGATCTATCTCATTTTTGAAGGATATGACAAATAAAACCATAAGTTCCGGGAACATTACTTTCTAATATCCGTCACGATTTCTAGTCATTTTTTACAGTTACATTTCCCTTTCCGTTCAAATGATGTACATGTACATGGACTTGTCCTGACTTTTCGTCTTTTTCGATTTTCTATTGTAGCAGGGACCCTTTCTAAAAACGCTGAAGCATGTCCACGTCGAGCAGATAGCACGCCTCCAGGCCAAGAACCAGCACGAGTGTGACCTTCTCGAGGATATACGGTACAGTCAATTTATAGCATACGCTTGATTGTTCTACTGCTTTGAATGCCACATAATGTCGTTTTATTGAGCCAACGTACATAATTCATGCGAACAACACAATCCACATCTTACAAAAAAAACTTGCTTTTCTTTCGCTTATTCCAGTCTTTTCACGAAGCAGAGGTCAGTGATTGAGAAGTCTTATGCCGAGGTAAGCAAAAGCTCATTAAAACCTTGTAATCCCATCATTTAGAATTAGAAAAGTCTTTGTTTTAACTTAAGTAGTGTTGACGAAACTGTTGCATTTTATAGATAAGAATGCGAAGAGCTTTTTCATGGGAAAATATCTGTATATTCACAAAGAACTGTTTTAAACTGCAAAAAAATTAATTCGTGATTTCCAGGCAAAATAGCTTTAGATTTAATAGCAACCCATCATATTGATAAACAAGGGCGGTTGTTCCTGTTCAAAATGAATTCAATTTTTTTAAAGTCCTTCAAATAGCACAGGCACAGGATGATCACTTTATTAATTAAAAACAACAAGATATATTGAATCGGTTCAGTAAATAAAGGCTAACAGAATTTCATAGATATTTTAATCAGTAATTTTAGTAAGCCGGAAAGAAACAATCTCAGATAAACCAAGTTACACTGTAAACAGACGGCAACATCTGAAAATAGCTGGAATTTATGAAACGGATTAATCAAAAGAAAGTTAGAGTTTTGCAGTCATCCATTCATTCTTGTGTAGGCTCAATGCAGGTGTCGGCAAGTAAATCTCATTTTGATGTATTCCTTTCTACCCCAGCAAACAAACATGAGCCTCACTGAAAAGAAAAGTTCAAAACATGGATCATTAAATGCAAAGCATGTACAACTCCACCAATCACTCGTTTGTTGTTTGTTTGTTGATTTATTTGCTTTTGCTAGCATTGTGCAGGGTTTTTTCCTTTTAGAGACAGAGACCTTGATGATGATGTGATGAAATGTAAAGGGATCTGCTCGAGACTTTTTTTCTGTGAAAGGATGACTGTAAAAGTTCTATTCTTTAATTTACAGTTTTCGCATTATCTATTCTTTTGTTTTCCCTTTTTAATTGATGTTACTCTAGGGGTATTGAAAATGCGCTGTAGTTTCTTTTCACATCGCAGAAATTGATTGGTAGTAGGTAGAAAAACTAATGTAATGATCATACCTGAAAGTCGCAAAAACTTTTGCATCACGTCAAAGTAGTTTGTACAAAACTTTCATATCACTTTGCCCCCGTCAAACTCTCAGGGGGTTGTTCCAACGATCTCTTTGTGTCAGTGTCTCCATACCTAGTTTCCCTCACCTGAACATGTCGGATTTTTATCCTTTGACTGTTTGGCTAGATCAATTTCGAACTTCTTTTATCAATTCCAATTTCTCCATGCAATTTTTTCGACTTTTCCTTATGAGTGAAAAATATAAAAGTGAATTTGGCTTCTTGAAATCTCAAATTTGATATGAGTTTGCAAGCATATTAAAGTTTTTAGTATCGTCTGGCTTTTATTAGTCGTCAAGAAGAATTTGGGATTTTTTAATTTTGTATGCCATCAAACGAATCGTTATACATCCCGTCCTGTACATCAAAAGATCTTGCTTGGAAGAGTCAAAGTACCAACCGATAATACCACGAAGATATCTAACGAAAGACATAAAATAATGAAAAAAAGGACAACAAAAGACTTGCTTTTGCCAATATTATAGTTTGAGTTGTGCAAATCTGTCACAAGCTCAGCTCGACACAGCGTATGTTTGACTCACTTTCTCTCTCGACCCTAGTAATAAAAAAGCATGTCTTTGATGATGGTGCTGATCGTATTACCAATTATTTTTTCAGCCTCGTCTCTCTGAAAGAGGAGAATTTTATTATATTTATTACAATTTACCCACTTGGTAAATATACAAAATGATGGACCAAAATTAGAAACATTTTTCAATGTTTTTTTTTTTTTTTTTTTTTTGCAAAAACTCAATTTCGCACGTGAGTTATGAAAACTTTTTAGTCATCTAAAGTAATCCTTTGGATATGTACCTGATGTAATTTATTTTTTTGTAAATGATGATGATGATGGTAAAGGCCTGCAGATGATATTTGAATCACGAATCTAACAAAAATTGGAATTCAACTTTGTGGTGGTGGTACGGTTGAGACGAGGTTTAGTAGTAGCAGCACAATCACATCATATAAATAAAAAGTAAAACCAATAGTTAGCAAAGAAATATCAAAGGTTCAGTCAAACTCATCGGCTGTATCTACCAAATGATTGTTATACACATACATAATACAGAGTTCTAACGGCCTGAAATCCTGTTTCCACAAGAAAGTGAATATATAGGAATATTTTTGGCTAATAAAAGATATAATTAATCATTATTGAACTGGAAATATTTCAGAGCAACAGTATCTATAGAGTGCTATGGCTGATATTACTTTTTCTTTCGTCATCATCAAATTAATCCCATTTTTGTTTCTAACTTCTTATTTACATGAATTTCCTTGTAGTTGTATATTTTTTTGAATTATTACATTGCCCCTAGACAAGAGCTTGTATTTTACTATATACCTACACAACATGATTACATATTGTGTTCAATGATTATGATGAATAATGAATCATCCTTTGTCATGATTGCAAAAGTATTGTTATTGATTACTAAAATTGTAAATGGATTGTTCTTCGATAAAAACCGATAAAAGTTACTTTAAAGTCTTGAATGATGCTCATATGTCTACGAATGCCAAAAATAAAATTATTAGTGGGAAAATTCGAATCGGTAGGTGATATTGTGTAATTTTCTTGGAAGTTAGGAGTGAAAGAAAGCCAAGGGTGAAAGAAAATTATTCAAGGATTATTCTCAATGTTTCTCAAAGAGCAATTTATATTCTATATTGGGATAATAATGTGTCTGGTTGAAAGTTGGATAAGACCAACTGATCCAATTCCATTATTCCATTATGTAAAACGTTTGTTTCCCTACACATTTCGCATAAAGCAGAGAAATCAAGAGTCTCTTGGGATTTGATTTATTCAAGTCGCATCACTAAACCTTTGAGATTTCTTCTTTTTTTGTTTAAACAAGTAAGTAAAGTATTGAAGAAAAGTATTGAAGATAAAACATGAGCTTGTGGCGAGTTTTATCTCTCTTAGGTGCCTCTTGACGCAAATAGAAATCTGCGTAAAATAATGAATTAAAACCGTCTACACTCATAATTTATTCCGTCACATTTTGCAAGAGATACATCCTATTTAAGTTTTCAAGCAAACACGCTGTCTTCATCTTGTTTTTGTAAAAGAAATAATTGTAAGACTGGTGAGCCATTAGCTCCACAAAACTGAAATCTAAAACCTCATTAATAGGTCTATCATTCATGATGGACTTAAAGATCCGTTTCATTTCATTATATTCGCGTGCTAGACATTGGTTAATCGGTTAATCGTGTAGTAGCATAGAACACGTTTTCAGTTCTTTTTTGGTTACAGCGGAATTGAAATAATACGAGAACTGTGTTAATTATATTTACACTTCATTCTATCCCTGGAACAGTCTGAATTTATGTCCATCGATCATTGTAAATCATAGCGTTTATTTTATCAAAAGCAATGTCCTTTTCAACGCAGAATGTAATTTGCAATATCATGCATTGTAGGCCCTACTAAAGCTGTCCAGCGCATATCTGAATAAAAAGATCCCGTCAATACCTGATCTCAGGGATGAGGACGAAGACGAGCAGTGGTACGGAAACCAATAATATGTCATGTCATGATATTTAATCTATAAAATGTCTCATTTTAATGATAAACTTGCACTTATGATGACTACAAATATTTTCTTTACAGGGATGTGGAGGAAAAGTGGGTGCACATTAGTATTTAAAAATGACTGAATAAACTGCGTTTTCAGTGTTCATAAGTATTTTATTTTTATTTTATTGTCAGGTTGAAAAAGAAAAAGGGGTCAATTTTCTCCTCATTCACATCCCTGCAGAGAAGTAGCGTCAAGGTAAAGCAAGCCAAGGTCAGTATCACAGCGTTCCTACGTTCACATCATATTCTCTCCAATTATATCTCGTCTTGTCTGTTTCTGTATCATTTTTGTTCTCTTGTTTGCACCAATTCCATTTACTTTACAAGAATATCTTTTTCATATCTCAAACCTCGAGTTCTTACCACATTTGGCAGACGTAGTATTCCCCTTATACCCTATCGGCCCTCGACTTGAAAAAATCTCAATCCCATGGCATCTCATCACTATACCATTTTCGGAGTACATTTTACCACTCAAGATAATCTATTTTACAGAATTATTACTACCTCTACCTCTACTACTTCCTACAAAATTTACTTATTTCTGCGTCATCAATCATGCATACTTACCATTAGTCATGATGCTTTCTAAATTCTGCGCTAAATATTTATGAAGATATGATGTTACATCCGAAAATGACGCTTTTACATTGCAAACAACCAAACCCATCCACTCAGCTCGAACCTCTTTCCTTGAAATAGAATAGAATGATTGCATATGAAAACTGAAAAAAAAAGTGAAAGCAGAGAAAAGAGGCTGCCTGATGCCTGCGATCATATAGCGATCTCGTAAAATCTCCTCTAGACTACTAGACCAACAACCGTCATTCATTCTATCTGAGAATTTGCAGAAACGTTCATGGTTCCATTCCATCTCATCTCATCATCAACATCATGTATTTTTCCCATGTGTGTTGTGTTCTGCTCGTTCGTCAAAACATAAAACATTCCCCCTTGGTATTTGCATTTTGCATTGCAATAACTTCTCAAGCTTTAATTCTTTCATTGCCCCAACGATGCTTAGGTATTATTCTCTTTTTTCACCCGTTTTTTGTAGTTCATGTAGTAGAACAAAACTCACATTCTCACCACATTCTTTTATTTGGATATCGATGAAAAATATTGGGCAACACAAGCAAAATTGATGTAGCAGCTAATTTCTCATTACGAATGAACTACCAGGACTAGAAATTACAAAAATATCGAAACTTACTTTAATCTTTTCATTATTTCTATCCTAAATCTATGGATAAACTAAACACTCTATCCTTCCTCCTAAAACCAATTTTGCATTGTCTTGCATGGCTTCTTTCTAATAATTTTTTTACAATTTAACTTGGCGTATGTGAATTATTATTTAGGAATGAATTTCATTCATTTAAACTTACACTTTACATAATTTGTCTGTTTGTGTGTGTCTCTTTTAAGTTTAGTTTAACGTATAATAATAATAGCATCGTATTGACGCAATAAAAATGTAGTGTTTACTGTTACGATTACGATTATTATGGACAGTTATTAGTAACTTGCCTATTTCCTTTTTCTCTTTTCTCTTATCTTTTTCGGTTAAAAATACGGTTGGTTGGTTGGTGCTGTTGCCCCTTCTCATGCTATTCTATGGCACGATACTAAAAAAAACAATGTATGCACACCTTCACGAACGCCAAACCAACAGTTCTCTTCAAAGAAGGAAGCTTGTGAGGAGAAGTCCACTGGGGCTCGTAATGACTACATTATCTCGCTTGCGATTGCGAACGCTCATCAGGACCGTTACTTCAACGTCGATTTGGATGGATGCATCAGGGTAAAGAAAAATGAAACTTTTAAAAAAGATTATGTCAATGTTGTAATTCCATTATTGTGCCGTATCATCATTGTACCAGTACCGCTTGTTTTTTAGTGCAGCCCCTCCAAAGTAAGACAGCTTTGTGTGTTGATAACTGGTGTCAGCAATTTTTGTATTATGTGTGGTCGGTTTTTGTATGCATGTATTTTACAGACATTGGAAGGAGACGTTTATGACAAGCTTAAGGAATACTTAACTATTCTGGGGCGAACGGAACTTCTCACCTGTTCCGCTGCTCAGAACTCATTCACAAAAATCCGTGATCAGGCTCAAATGGTTTGAACACATTTTTATTTCACTCCAATAATGAGAAAAAATCTATAATTATTTCATAACATAATATTTCAAAATTTTTGAAGACATGTGGCAAACTCGAGTTTGCCACTTGCCTTCAAAGCTATTCATTCATGTTGTAATTTTTGTAAAGAAAAACATTTTACACTTACTCGAGATTTGGCACGAAACAATGAAGATTTGTAATGATTTTCTTGTATCTCTGAAACAGTTATCGCGGGACTATAATGTAATGTGTTGCGTGCAATACTATCCCGTTTTGAAACAACACATTCGTTATCCATTTGAACCATGTGAAGGAGATTCCTGTTCCAAAATTACTTGTGACCATGGAGCCGGCACGCTACTCTCCAGGGAAGCAAAAAGATGGGCAACTAAGATTAGCAAAGAAGTGAAAACCATCAGGGAAAACCAAAAGAAGCTTGTCTACTTCATTCAGCTCAAAGAACAAGGAAACAAAGTAGGAGAAAGAATGAAGACTTTTTTTTCTCTGATCCGTGTGGATCGAAGACCAAAAAATATATTTATTTTGTGAAATCATTTACTTCATCATTCACTTTTAATGCAAAAAGTTTAAATACGTTTTGATTTAAAAAAAACAGACAGACCCCGATGATCAAAATGGACCGGATTTGGAAACGAAAATTGATGAGATTCGTGAAATTATTCGAACAGCGGAAACGGAGAAATGCAAAGCGGAGGCTGTGATAGAGTGCCTTCGTGATGGAGATGTGAATGTGGATGAATGGCTTCAAGATATCGAAAATTTAACAACTGCTGTTGATTTAGCAAGATCTGCAAGTTCTGCATCAATCAAAACTGATGTCTCTGTGAGTCTAGATTAACTAGTACAAATTAGATTACGAAAAAAAGGACCTTGATGACTAATACGCTGGAGTAAGAAGCTTTGTTTTTGTCTAACTTTACGTTTCAGAGTCAACCTCAGCATCAAGAAGCGTTTTATGACAGTGATGCCAACGACGCAGTATCAGAAGTGTACAGGGAAAATGAAACGTCTTCTGCAGAGCCTGTTGAGAGGGACGAAGATGTTGAGGCTCAGATTGAACAGGAAAGGAAAAGAATCGAAGCTTTGTCTGCAACTGCAATGTCAGCAACTTGGGATGATCCTATCAAAGTTGATTGGGGTGATGTGAATGATGAGCAATCTGAGCCACCAGTCACTTCACCACCACCAACAACAGCGGACACACAATCCTCAGGGCATCGTGAATCTTGGTCTGCGGATCCGGGGGCTAGTGAACCTGGAGTTGTGAAATGCGTAGCAATTTACACATACCAAGTAATCATAATTATGAATTAACTTAAAAAGGGATTAAAGCAGACAATGAAAGCCGACGAGCGGACAAGGTTAATTTTCTAACGTGGCAAATGGATTGTTAATTAAACTTTCTTAAAAGGCACAAAATCCAGATGAGCTGAGTATTGTAGAAAATGAACACCTGGAGTTAATCGGGGAAGGTGACGGTGATGGATGGGTCCGTGCTAGAAATTACAAAGGAGAAGAAGGCTACGTGCCTCAGAACTACGTGGAGATCGAAGGGAATACGTCGATGCCTGGTTATCCTCTCCAGCCACAAATATCTTTCTCTTCCGTAGATTACCATGTCCAAGATCCAAACGCTGTTGTTCCATCAGGTGATGCCGAAGGTGACCATATGCCACCAGCCCTGGACACTGTGGCAGAAGGCGTAGAGTCTGGAGCACACAAGCCAGAGGCAATGCAGAATGGTTACGCTGAAGGAGTGGAGGAGGAGTATCATCAGGTGGCTTCGGAAGATGTGAATGTTGCTGCTCCAGCAACTTCCGTATCTTCTGGATTCACCACCCCTTTCATTAATGAGCTGAGGGGAGAAGGTAAAGGTCCGATTAATGATGAATTTTTACTAATGCATTTGATTTACGTGTATTAATTTATTCAATTTTTATTTCCAGGAGGCGAGTTTTGCAGGGCACTCTACGACTACGAAGCTACTGGACCTGAAGAACTTTCATTTTATGAAGGACAAATTATTCGTCTTTTGAGACGGGTATGTGTATTTTATAATTACTTTATCCATCGCCCATTTTACTGTTTTGAGGTGGTGGTGGTAAACTAGAGCTTACTTTGGGAACTACCGGCTGAGTTTTGAGATCTGTTTGAGAATGTGCACATTGCTCGTCTATTTGTTAATTAGGATGAAGATGATGGCTGGTGGGAAGGTGAGTACGACGGAATGAAAGGAGTCTTCCCGTGTATAGTTGTTGAGGAATGCAGGTGGGATGGAGAGCCGCTTTCTCCTGAAGGAGAGGAAGAGGATGTGGAAGAAGACGAAGAGGATATTTCTGACTCAGGGATTTTACCACCTTCTTACACACCACCCGAGATCCCATCACACCTACTTCCTCCTGAAAAGGTCATCGTTACGCAACCAACGCCTACGGTTGAACACGCACCGAAATCTAGCGAGGACACAGAGGCTCAAGCTTCCACATCGAATGGAGGTCAGTCTCAACAAGAAGATCAGAATAACTTCGAAATGGAGATGTCCGGGGACCAGCAGCAAAAATATCAGACTCAATTTGAACCTGGGTCGGAAGGTGGTGAACCTTCAATTCCTACGGTGTCTATAGTTACAAGCGACGTTCCAGGTACGCGAACTTCAATGAAATATAATATATAAGTAATTTGTATTTTTTAATCGTGACTTTAATCGGAGGTACTTACCTTTCATTGCGCAGATGTTACAATCAGTATCAGCGGACCAGACGATCACGATGAAGGTTCAGAGCAAAAGGTACACATAATAATATTGTGTTGCCTTTTATTAACCCGTTTAATGTAACAACTTAAAAAGTGATTTCCATAGACTGGTGTGAACATATTTTATTTTTATTTTCTATTTATAATTAGGAGGAGGATGGCGACTCCGGCTTGGGCGTCGCACAAATTGTCATCACAGCGGCAACCCCAATGTCCGAAGAAGCCCGGAGTTTTCCAGGTGATGAGCTAGAGACAGAAGCAGATCCGGAGCCAGAAACGTCGGATGATCCACAACCGCCTTACAGTCAGCCGGAAGAGCCGCCTGCGTCTAACTCAAATAATAATCACGACTCAGGAGAGAATTTTGCCGACTTTTCCGGTTTCTCGGATAGTTTTGCAGACAATTTCTCTGACAATTTTGTCCCTCCATCCACCTCCTCTTCTGGACAGGAACCAACTAAAGCCGCATCTATAGAGAAATCTGGTTCTGAAGACTCCGCAGCAACAGCCTTTGAGAAAGTTGCATTTCGTCGACAGTCAGAACCAGAAGAAGACGTCAGTGAAAATCGAGACTCACCAGAAGATCCTCTTTCTTCCGAGCCCAAAGTAATCGAAGTAATAGAGCCTAAAGAGCCATACGCAGCCCCCATATTTACAACTGTTGGGGATGCGAAGAGAGGGGGAGGGGATTCTGAAACCGGGAGCGGAACAGGCTCACTTGAGATTGACCAAGTAGGGGGTAAGAAAATGGAAACCAATGAGAGCCCTGTAACTCCGGAAGAACTCGACGTTCAAAGTCTTGCCAAGTTAGAATCTCTCAAAGAGTCTGATGCATAGATACATATTTACACAAACATACTTGTAAAAATACTTCTAAGTTATTGCATGTACAATTATTTAACTTCAGTCACTGTTACAAATATGTAACATCCAACAGCATTAGGAGAAAAGTTAAACTATAAAAGGACTAAATATTTTACCAGGTTGCCTTTAGTTACCCGTTACACATAATCAAAAAGAATTCGTGTGAGAATTGATTTAGATATGTACCGTTGTCCGTTAGTGGACTAAAGAGCAGTTTTTTTTTGCTTGAAGTAGTTACCAGAATTAAACTGTGTTATTATTCACGTCAGTGTCAGACAGGCAGATCATTCCATTAATGAAGAAAAAGATCATGCATGACCCACATTCGGGAAGGGTCTAAAGAATCAAGCTTTCCATGTAAATTTACGTGTCAGGGACATTAATTTCCTTATGCAGTTTAATAAGGAAAGGAAAAGGTAATGAGATTTGTAAAAAAAAATTACATTGAAGTATTTTCCTTTCTATAAAAGACTTGACTCGTTATAAAAATGTACTTAAGTACTAATTGTAATTTGTAAATTGAAGAAGGTTACTCTTAATTATATATTATGTTTACTTGACATTAACGAAAAACGAGGAAAAAGTGCAGCAAAAATGACAAACTCTATAAATTTGAATCGGTGTAAAAACTTATGTAAATTTTAAAGGAAGATTATAATTGCTAGTTGTATTCTTTGTGGATATTTATTATCTTTTTCAATTGTCGATTGCAAATGTGCAAGAAGTATGGCTACAGTGAGAATAAAACTGTTTTATTTTCGTGTATGCCCTGATTGCGAGGAACTAGTATGAATCAACGAAATATGGGTGGATGTGTGCAAGATTACAGATAAAACCAATCATCCATTGTTAACCTTTACGTTGTATTTTGTTATTTTAATGTAATTTTTTTGGTTACCTTGGACTCTTATAGTCCGCTCATCTACGTAGACAACTTGAGTGTTTAAAGGCTAGATTCTATTTTATTCAAGTGTTATGTAAAAAAATTGCTTAAAGTGTTGGAGTTAAGAAACTATTTAGGAGGAGATTCTTTCCTTCAACAAGAGGGACAAATTTCTCACTTGTAAATTTTTTAAAGCAAAGTTGAAGATCTATAATCGCCGTTAACAGAAAGCATGCCTTTCAGAGGTATCATTATTGTGTTACGGGCCAGCATTGGTGCGCTAATGCAATGGAATGTAAAAACTGTACATAAATTTTAATTACTAGATTATTAGTTTTGTGTACACATATGTTCCTTTCGAAAGTAATACTTAGAATAATATCGTTTAAGGAAAGAGAGTATTCAAACAAGTTATAAGTATTTATATAAAATATTCGACAATGGCAATATTTGTATATCCTGATGTAACCAATTTTCGAATGATTATTTATTATGATTCCAGAAAGGACTTGAAATATTGAATACGATGGCGGCGACTAGTTACCTCATAAAAATCTATTGAATACCTTCAAATCTAAACTATTTTTAATTTTTAAAGAGGGACAAACGACCTTTTTCTACCATTTTATTTTGAGAAGTCAAAAAGAAATATTTTGTACTTATTCTTAGCTTATTCCTATATAGTCTTGTTATCGTATTTTAATGCATCTAGGTTATCTTTAAAGGATATTCAATACTTTCAGGAAATAAGTGGGTACACCAAAGCGATAAAGTGTGGTTGCTGTAATTACCACTTGTCACTGTCACATCTTGAGATATTTACATTCAAATATCACCAGTCTCTGATACGAATACGATAGTGTTGGTCTTTACAATTTACAAAAACTCGATTGAACAAAGAATTGCACTTGAGCACAGATTACTTGTACGCGCAACTTTCCCATTTTTAGAGGCACCACTAGACAGACTAGACATCGCATCGAATTCGTAGAATGGGATTACGTTGTAAAATGAATTTTTATTCGACGTATATACACAAATCGTCAAATCAGTGCAGTGACTGCAACAGTAATTTCTTTGTTCAAATTTTCCTATCGTTAAAATTTCGTAGCACTAAACTTAGATCTCTAGAAGAGTGACTTGCAACAGCATCAGTGGTTTTTAGCAAACACGCTAGCGTAATGTAAGGTCTTAAGTAAATAAGGTAAATGTGTAATAAAATTACGACGAATCAAAAGCAAACTGATACAATAGTAAAGCCTAAACGAATGACTGGACAATTATCGGTTATTTTTAGGCACTAATGAATCATCCATCAGTTTTACATTCAACAATCAGCGACAATTCAAACCTATTATATGGAGAACTCTGGGGGAAAATAATCTTTAAAAAATTAATGGTACTAAGGTAAGATATCAAGTTTAAGTCAGGAATGGTGACATAACTAAAGATATGTTGAAAATGAAAATAAACTTTCACTAACTGGTCGCTCGTTTTTAGTAAAAATGTAGTGAAAATTAGGACCCGTAGTACTACTAATACTAAACGATGTGTAGGTATGTTTCTTTTTAAGATATATATACTTTGCGTTATATACAGGAATATGAAATTTTCTAAAATACGAAAGAAGTGAAATGATTATTGCAAATTTGCAGGCGACTTTTTTCTCGAACGAAACATTCAACAAAAACAATATCAACTTTTATTAATTACATAACATAATTATTGATACATAATATAATTTTACTGTGAAGAAGACGTTTCCTGCATTTATGTACATCATAAGGATTCTATATTTTTGGCCAAGTCTTACTGATGAAGTGTCTATATAAAACACGAACTATCTAAATGTACATGAAAATCGATTTTTGCTATTTAAAATTATTATACAAAAAGAGCAAAGAAAATGAAAGTCAACAAAATGATAGTTCCTAGTACACCTTACGCAGTAGTTGACAGTTGACAAAACAAAGAGGCATCATCCCATAATTTATTTTTTAGCTAATTAAACAATCTAGTCTAATTTCATACTAACCAGCCTCCAACAGAATGGATGGATGGACAAAGCACACGTTATGCATCTCTATCAGAAAACTAGATAGAAAATCGTCATGGTAAAAAATATCTATCTCTATTTTGGAACACCACAATGTGTTAAATATGTGAGGGTCGAATATGAAAAAAAATAATAACTCGATAAACATTCCAAGTTCCATATCTTCAATAACCGAATCAGTACCGCTTGTTTCGGCTGCCCAACTGTATGTATATCTAGACCGGCCAAGTACGTAGAGTATATCTGTAGATGAATGAACGGAGAGAAGTGACCTGAAATCATCTCCCAATCTGTATCATAACGCAAGTATATGCACTCTTGATCATTTAAAAAGTCACTTTGGTAGGTCAGTATGCCAGAGTAGAGTCGGTCAACACGCAGGAAAGGTTTGAACATGTAATAATGATTAAAAACCAGGATACAGTCAATGATTTATGTGCCCGCTCCGATTTACATCCGGGTGCGATTTCATTATGGATCATGAAACCTCTTATAATGGTTTCACATGGGTATAGCTTGAATTGAAAATTGAATCGGTACAGAGGATTGGTTCGGTAGAATGCGAAAATTAAGTATGTATTTAAGATTCAGCATGTCACGCGGTACACAAGTGATTTAAGATGACAGAATCTTAGAAAAGAATAGTCAATGTTTATGAGGGAAATATGTGTCTCCATGTATGGAACTAATATTTCAAAGTTTAATCAGTTATGCTGAAAACGTAATTGTATTTATTGAATAAAAAAGTGTCATAATGAAGAAGATAAATTTTTTCATACATACATGTACATTTTTCTTTATTTCAAAGGATTCCTCTGGTCATATCCATCAACATCAACCGCTTTAATCTTAATACTCGTGATTCTACATTCTTTAGTTGCTTTACCAGATATTGTCATTCGGACTTACAAAAATATTCTTTTGTAGTTTACATTTAGTTAGAATGGAATAGTGCATTGCCGGTGCGGTGCCTGCCTTGTCTATTGCGATGTGCAATCGGATTTTATTCAAGTTCACGGTAGGATGCCCTCCAAAATGGCTCATATTATTTCTGCATTATGCATAATATTCTTCACAACTTTGTTATCTCCTCGTGTAGTGCGTCGATGTAGCTCAATATTTTTATGATTACATTTTTTTACTAAAAATGGATTTAACGAAGCAAATCATCGTTTTTCTTTGCCATTATGTTGCTCAGTTTGATGAGACGAGAGAGCGCATAATATCTTCTCTTTTCTAGCAAATCATGTATTTTATTTCTTTATTATTGCAACACTCCTAAAAGTAAACTGATACCTATTCCTTGACGGACTTCCCCAGAAAATCAAAAGGTTAACGATCCACGCTATTCGTTCCATAAAGATTCGAAGAAAAAACTCCATACTAACCGTTTTGAATATAAAGTTATAAAATTCCTATTTACATGCAGAGTAGATTAATAATCAATTACGTTTAAATAAAAATTCTTCTATCAAATTGTATTTCATTTTCTTTTTCTTCTTCCATGGAATCGGAGATGGATTATAGAATTATGTAACGAACAAAAGGATGTAGACAATATAATAATGTTCAAAGAGGAAAAACGGATGTAGCGTGCGTGGTCAGACGGGGGTGGTGGGTGGGTATCTAGGTATTCAAGATCATGAGGAAGATATAAGGTAGTAAGTGAGAACGAGAAGTGATTTCAAGGTGATGTGATGATGATGATGATCGTCATTTCGCCGTACTTATAATATCCCCTCATCTTTACTGTTTCTTTAACAAGAGCTTTTTTCATACAAAATTTCTGCTTCCTCTCCACAAGAGCGTGCATTTACATCTCGTTTGAAGTTGAAGAAAATTTCTTCTTTCACACGTATTCAAAAAAGAGGGGTGGCATGGATGGATGCTGTGCTATGATAATACCCACTATATTCCTACCTACATACATTCATAAATATGTGTAGTAGGGAATCCCTAGTAGGGTAGGGTCCAATCGGGTAAAGATTTATTCAAGGTCTTCTTTGCTCCTTTTATTTTAAACAAGATTCTAAAGCTTAAATACGAGGGATTATCCGTGTGTCGTTCGTACTGGGAACAATAATTTACTCTTTTCCCCCATAAAAAGCGTAAATCTCTAGCTGAGTTGAAGATGCGTACACAACTTATTTTCATTCATTCATTCATATTTTTACGTAGGCAGAACATATTCGATGAATGCTAATGTTTCACTTACACACACACATACCATTTCATTTCAAAAACCGATTACATAGTTGGGCGAAGAATATCGTGTAGGTTTTGTTGAGTGAGTGGGAGATGGCCAGAGAGGAGCCTAAGGCAAAACGTTCAGGGGTGAGTTGTTTAATGCAATCTCAAAATTGCACCCTCCTTGTCTTCCTTCTTTGTATGATCAAAGAAGTTTCCGGTCGCTTATACATTACAATTCCAAAAATGAGCATTTTAAAAGACATTTTTCAACAATTTGATTATTCGTGGTTGCTAGTAAGCATTGTATAAATTTACGATTTTTTAAATACTAACCCAGCAGGATACCTGGGAATATTAAGAAGCGTATTTGCAATTGCATACACGAATTACGGAGGGGAGGTCCCGAATGGTGAAAGTCGTAAAAATGTTTGCTTTACGATTCGATTCGAAGTATGTAAAAATACGTTATGCATGACTATAACCACCACCTAACGTTTACGCTTCAGTTACTTTAGGAATTCCCGAAATAAATTAAAGCTCCTACCTCCTATTAAAGTTTCTTATTGCTACAGCTTTATTTCAACGAATTAATCAGTTTTAGTCATCTCTTCAGTCTTCATCGATGATTCTATTATCATCACATCAACACCATCAACAGCAAAATAGAGGTATTGTACCTAAATATATCAGTGTGTGTGTACTTATCAGCATATCAACATTATCAACATAAGTAATCCATAAAGTTTGTACATAAAGACTTTAGAAACTGATTTGAAACCCCAAATANTTTACGCTTCAGTTACTTTAGGAATTCCCGAAATAAATTAAAGCTCCTACCTCCTATTAAAGTTTCTTATTACTACAGTTTTATTTCAACGAATTAATCAGTTTTAGTCATCTCTTCAGTCTTCATCGATGATTCTATTATCATCACATCAACACCATCAACAGCAAAATAGAGGTATTGTACCTAAATATATCAGTGTGTGTGTACTTATCAGCATATCAACATTATCAACATAAGTAATCCATAAAGTTTGTACATAAAGACTTTAGAAACTGATTTGAAACCCCAAATATTTCGCGATGTCGATGTCACTGTGCTGTGGCAATGGTTCAAAGAAGAGTTAAGATTATACAATTCGTAAGTTGGACTTTGCATACAAAAATAGAAATAAGATTTTGATTGAGCTTAGCTTTTTTGTGCCGCTATTACTATATAAACGCAAACGGAGGAACAAAGTGACATGCAGGCGCAGGCAAGGCAGACGTAAAAAATCCACCTGCCTGTTTCTTTCAGTAAAATTGGTTTCGGTCTTGTATAAAAAACCACATGTTTCGGTTATGCCTACTATATGCCTGCTTCTGCCGAAATAAAAGGGTTGAATTCGTTTCACAAGAAGCAATTTATTTCATTCATTCATTCACACACAATCTTGTCAGCGGAACTCACTCTCGAGAGCTATATCTCTTGCTTCTTCGTGAGCCAGAGCCAGTAAGCCTGTTATACTTATGCTGTGGTTGTATTTGTGTTGTGCTCCTGTGTGTGGTGTGGTGTGCGTGATCTTTCTGTTTCCTCTTAGTTTTACCAAAGTATTTTTCTGCAACAGAAGAGCACATTTTTGTTTAGATTCCCTTACTGTTTAGTTTAGTTCTCATTAATTTTAAGAAATTGAAGCACAGAGCAACTTATCGTATTATATGCACATTTTAGTTAAACAAAACACCGACTACAATACAACTACAACTTACAATTACAATCACAATTGTTAGCTCGGTTAAAATTGTGATTAAAACAGATTCGAGATTGGAGACTGAAAGCGGTAGCTAACGATATATGAAACGACTTTTATGCTTCAAAAGTTTCATTGTGCCAAATATATGAAATTATACTTCACTGACTGAAGAAAATACGAAACCGTTCGTTTCCTGTTCTGCAACAATTTTTGAGTTCGATGCAAGGTAATTCCCCGAAGGAAATTCATGGTATGAGCTTTATATATTTTGTCCTTAATTGAAGTCCACATAATTGCTGACAATGTCAGTTATGTACTTATTGTTAGTTGGGATACTAATCAATCACGTAATCTTGTACTATTATAGAAACAATCAGTAGTCTAGTCCATTCGATTATGCGTACGAGTCAGGGAATGGGAACGCGTGCTGACGACGAGTGATGTCAAGCATGTCAATGTCAAGTTTGGACAATCCATTGAATGACGACGACGATGAAGGAGAAGCTTTCCATAAGGGGCGTTGCAACGGCAACGGTAAAACTGATCCTGGGTCAGAAGGAGTAACATCCACAATTGTATTGGAACTGGGGCTTCAAGAGCTTTTCAGAAATCCTAATAACACGATAGAAGAAAAACTTGCAGGCGACGAAGCGGAAAGGCTTGCTGTCCTTAGGTCCCGGCGCCGGAGTAACAAATATTCACAAAGACAATCTGTCGGAGACAAATTTCAACAACGATCCAATGTTCCTGTTTCATCGACTGCCTCTAATAAGTCTCAACGACGAGATGAGAATCAACAATTTTCAAGACTGAAGTCGACTTGTCATAACGCTTTGATTAGTTTCTTGAACGATTACCCAACGTCTTGGACAAATAACAATGTCCAAAGAAACCAAATCAGAGAAAAGGACGATGCTGCAAGTGTAGTTCGAAGGCTGGGGAAAGTCAAATCAACGAATGAAGTGGAGAATGTAGAGAAAAATAATGTTAACTTGTTGGAAAATAGTGTAAAATATTTCAGAAACGGTTGCACAAAGTCAAGTTTGTTGTTAAGCCTGTACAAATTTTTAAAGTTGATCTTAGCCGTGGTTTTTATGTTCCTAAAATTAATCCTTATGTTATTCATATTACTTTTTATTTTTTACTGCTTAATGGTTTTGCATAAGCCAACACAAGACTTTGTGTCAAGACACACTCAGGATTTAATTTATCCATTTATGAGAACAATACGCTTTGGCTCCTTGCCATTTGTCGGTCGGTTTCCTCAACTTCATGGTACGTATTATATATCCACTTTTTCGAAGAAGTCATTCAAAGTCTTTACTCCGAGATTACCAATGATATGTATCCCATTTGTAATGAATCTAGAACTTTATGAAGATGCTTGTGTTCTGGCCAATCCTTTCTTTGAAATGAATGACGTTTCTTGTTGGCCATGTGAAAGCGTTCGTCATGTCATTGATCTTACTGGCTTCTCCAATTTCACTTCCGGTTATTATCACAGTGGTATTCCCTTCATTATTAAGGTAACGTAAAAAAGTAAATTAGGAATTTCATTGCCGTAATAAGTTTAGTATACTAAACTAAACGCTGCCAAATATTTATCTTTTCTGAACAGGATGCATTTGCAAAAAAAATCGGTATCGAGGATCTTTACAGATTATACGAAGAGGATCCAAAACTTGCAGGAAATGTTATCTTGCAGTCATCTCATGACGAAACCAAAACCTTAAAGGACCTGTTTAGTCGCCACATCAAAACTGGCGATGCCGTTCCCGGGACGTTTCATCTAACATGGTTCGTTAAAGCCGTTTATTTTTAATGGCATTGGAATAAATAAATAAATAGAATCCCCTAAATTCTCATTGTATGCATTTCCATTTACCAGGAAAGTTAACCGCGTTCATTATGCTCGTCAACTCAGGAAGTATTTCTCGCGACCATACTATATACCAAATTCGACGGAAATATCTGTCCAGCATTTCCTGTACATTGATGGACCTATGGCGGAGCAATATGCGTTTGTAAGCTTCTAATATTTAGACTTTCATGTCGTATGCAATATTTGTTTAATTTTAATGGTTTACACAGCCCGTGACGGAGTTTGCTAATGTCTTTGTCATGCAAGCGGATGGACAGCGTTTGATTGTATTGGTTCCCGTTCGGCATTGTCGAGACGCTTGTAAAGCCATATCTGTTGTCTTGCAACCTAATGATGTTTGTAAGTCTATCCATTGAAGTATGCATTACTGTTTTCATAAGTTAATCAAAACTAGGAGCATAACTAATTTCACTGCTTTTTCGTTAGTGTTTTATAACTGGCTATTCTGGAGACCGGTTTCGTTCCCCATGAGAACTTCAACAGAAACGAATACGTTGAGTATAACCTATGTCGGAAGTTTCTACTGATTACAAGTCTTGAGTGCAGCTCTTAACATACATAGTCCGTACTTCCCCAACCAACCTTCGTCTTCCAAAGTTTCCTTAACTTCACTTTCTTAATGCTAGTATTAGTCTTAATCTTCGATATGTTTGCTCATTTCTCGTACGAAAAGTATTATTGAAGATTCAACCTAAGCAGCAATCGAATGCCAAAATTATCTGTGTGATGTTACCATTAGTTATTCATAATAAAAACCGTTTTACAAATAGTGTACGAAACCTTTCATCCTTATGAAATAATATCTTTACAAGACGAAATGTGGAAATTATTCGCCAGCCAATTGAATCTTTAGTATTACGGACTTCAGGTATACCGTAGCAATGCAATCAATTTATCTAAGTCGTTTTTTTTAGGATTTTTGAAATCCTGATTTTTATAAATGCTAAGAATTTTAGTTTCTTCAATACAATAGCGCAACATCTTCAGTTAAAACTTTAACGAGTCTTCCATTCACTGAGTATGACATGACCATTATTACCAGTATGTCCTCATCGAAAAAATGTAATTTATTCGTTTAACTAGTACATAAGTAATTCATGTTGTAAGTTTTAAAATTACAAGATATTTTTAGAACCGAAAACAACAATTCAATTTCAGTTCCACGTTTATTTCAGCTATTTACTTACATTTGAGAAAAACCTAATATCTTTCCTCGTTTAGTTTTTTAAGTATATTTACAATAGGTAATTGATTAAATGTAATAAACCCTAATATTATAATTAATTACTCATGTAATGATTGATACCGCGTATAATGACACAACCTGTAATTGTAAAATCAAATATAAATTGATTTAGAACATACGTATCGTCCTTAACTCTCGCACAAATTTTCCAGCATCTGACCGTCAGAATGATGATCTTCCAATTTTCCAAGGTTCACCTTTTAAAGCATAAATTTACATCTGTCTGTTGCAATTAAAAAATTTTTAAACTACTACAATCCAGACATAATTCGTGACGGATTAAAAATGAATTTTTTACAACAACCAAAGCAATAACGATCGGATAATTTAGTTCAATATAAGAAAATTGAAACTTTCCGATTATTTAATATGAAACGCTGATAATCAAACAATAAAGATGTGTATTGACTGACCCATATAAAATTAAGATGAATTGATGAATACGTGTGGAATGTGTTGGAGAGAGCATCATTGTATTAATGCATTAAAAACGGGTTCGATTAATTCTCCCGACTCTATGCATAACGACCCTTTGCATATCACAAATAAAGCTTTTAAGCAGCGATAACGACGTAGCTGAAAAGAGCTAACAGCGAAAGCTGAAAAGGGTTAACA
>JAHZMX010000699.1:7268-23378 GCA_027743895.1 Seira musarum | reverse complement strand
TTCATAACCTCTTGAAGAAGAGCTGGGGCTACGCCTATAATTTTTTCAATCTACGAACGCAACAAGTTGATTAATACTCATAATACATCATTTTAAAATGAGTGCTAAATATTGTCATTAAAAATACCTGCTTGAGTTGCTCTTCTGCCATTTGTCGCTGGTTCGGGTCAATAGTGGCCCGAAGCAGGTCCGTTATTTTCCTAGAGTCCATTTCGATTTCGTCAGGACGTTAGTAACTCCTTCCTCGGTATAAATATAAAAAGATACGCCTCTAGTCGATCACTTGGACAATTCCGGGGTCCTTATCCTACTACTCCTGTCTGCAAAAATAAGTAAAAATTTCTTTAAAATGAAGCTTTTAATTTTGGAGGTACCAGTTACATAAGGAGAATAATTGTATACATGTGCCGAATTATTTTATTGCAGTAGTTTACCTATTATGGATTATTATTATTATTATAAGTTTTTCCTTGTAAATCCAAAAACGCTTTTTTATGTTTCAAAATTAAGGTTTGTCGACTGTGAAGTGCAAATTAACTTGATCATTAATCCCTGATGCTGATACTTCTAAGCCAGCAGCAGCACACCATGCGCTCAAATATAATTTCGCTCGTCACATTTACTCGCTTTAACCCTTTTCGGTGTAATATGAAGCAGGAAAATGTGGATTAGGATTAGCTGATGATGAATGAGTCACCCTTTAACTTTATGTAATGTAGTCCAACTCCAAAGATTTTAATATGTTAGTTGAATCACAGCACGACCCACTCACTCGCTCTCTCACACTTTCTCAGAAGTTAACAGTGCCACTCTCTTAACCGCTTCTCCCAAAAGATGTACAAAATGAGAAAGATTATTCCATGAATAAGAGTACAGTAAACTAAAAAAAACTAATTAATATTATGCAAATGTTGATGGCATTAAAA
This sequence comes from Seira musarum, assembly GCA_027743895.1. NCBI lineage: Eukaryota > Metazoa > Arthropoda > Collembola > Entomobryomorpha > Entomobryidae > Seira > Seira musarum. The sequence continues at coordinate 22,452 of JAHZMX010000699.1, read as the reverse complement.
CTTCAGGAAAATAATGACCTGCATATAACTCAAGATGTACGTAAATTAAATGCCTACGAAGAAGCAGCTCTTTTTAATGGGAAGAATGGTCATAAAAAACAATGAGAACTTCTTCGAACAGTCTATCCATGCCTTGTCTGTACGTACGTTTTTTTTAATGAAATGAACTAATTAAATGCCTACGAAGAAGCAGCTCTTTTTAATGGGAAGAATGGTCATAAAAAACAATGAGAACTTCTTCGAACAGTCTATCCATGCCTTGTCTGTACGTACGTTTTTTTAATGAAATGAACGGGAAAAATTGCAATACATCCAAATCCAAACACCAGCGAAGGAATCCCATGTCCCATAATGCACTTTATAAATAGTGCTTTTTAGGTTTTTCTTGCCTTTTCGTTCGTGGTGGTGCTCTGGAGTGAGTAGAGTTATGTAGAGGACCAGTTTTAGTGGAGCGAAGAAGCAAGAGCTTGGGAAAAAAGAAAAAGGCATGCATGCATATTCCATGCTTTGATGATAAAAAACGTGAATGAATTGAATAAGTCGAGTGGAATTTTGCTTGTTCATGAAATAAGAATGCTTTTTTAGCTACCGCCGATAGGGGTAAATTGAGAATCCATGATGAATTCACTTGAAAGGTAGCATTTAAACCACATCACATTTGTCTCTTTTTACCCCTAAACTGGGTTGTTTATATTGAGCTGCTGTTTCAATCAATCTTTGTTCGCTTTGTTTTTTTATGTCTGTCTGTGTTTCTACATTTTCCTCGCCTTTTTCATGAAAATCGGTGCCCTGTTGCCGTTCAGTCAGCCCAGGTCAGGTCGACTCTGCATGTAACCGTCGTAAAACATTTCAGTTTTCCGATTAGATTAAAACCTGTGAACTCCTTAGGGAAGAAAAGAAATAAATCTCTGAATAGTTTTGTTTTGTAGGATCAATAATTGAAATAACTTTAAACTTTTAAAATGTTGATAATTAATCAAGCGCTCAGGTGTCGAACAAAAATGACAATTGTGAATATTATCATTTTCTTTTCATTATGGGATTTTTTAATTGGACCTGTTCAATCATATTATAAACCGGCAGCAAGAGAGTTAAAACGTACCGACGATATTGAGTAAGTAGAAAATAGATGATTAAAAATTAGCAATTTATATCTGGGTTAGTTGGTATATCAGATATTAAATTATCGACTACATATTTTGAAGGATATTCGTACATCTCCGAGGATACATGCCCGGACCGATAGAGGATCATTTTGCAATATTTAACCATGACTCAATTGGTGCTTATATTGGACCTCTAAATCCAATGTTCATCGAGAGAACCTACAAGCATCCATCCCCAGGTTAGATTGTTGGCTAGGCCACCCGTTGTTTAGCAATTAATAGTCATGGTCACAATAACTAGAATTCATTATGCAAACTAATAGTCCTTCCTTACAAAATATTGAAAATATATTTTATTTATACCCAGGCGACAAGGAGAAGCACAAAGTTTGGGGAACAATACGAGCGTGGGGAATGGTAGGAGCTAATGACGATGGGTACCAGTATTGCAAGTTACAAGCAATTCAGTGAGTTTTGCATATTATACCTAAAACCACTGTTTAGATTTTTTTGAATTGTGAAATACATAATTATATGTAATATGGATCTGATCTTTGTCTTGACCTGACACATGCAATGCCTTTGATTTTTATTTTTGTAGCAATTTTGGAGAATATGCGTTTTTCAACTGTCCAAAACCAGGTGTCTACCGAATATATGCGTGGGATAAACTATTTGCTCCAGAAGGCGGAGGCAAGGACTTAGAACCGCCGACACTTGCTCAGACTGATTTAGATGAGGGTCCCGTACTGGAGTGGACTTCGACTGAAGGGCTTAGGTATTTCGATATATTCGAGAGAGGTGCCAAATATGGAGCCACCAATATTTATGATCAAGAAGCTGGCGTTGCTGGAGGTGATATCAATAAGCTCAAAAGTAAAACATCCTATGCGGAAGAAAAGTTAGTGCTCATGTGTATTCTTTCCTTGGTTATTTTAAAAATCCAATTCTATTTTTACCTAATAAATTAACTGCTTTATAGGCATGACAAACTGCGGGAAATCTTTCTCAAATGGCGATCAACTTTAAGTCCTCATGAATTCGCCCTTTCCGATTCTATTCATGTTGAAGAAAGTACGAACTGTTATTACTGGATGTATCGAACTGATGAAGTTGCTAGAGGTTGTCCCAGTGCTAGATTTTGACCGTAACTATTTGTAAAATACGATTTGCTTGTTTCTTGAAAATTTTTGTCTTTTTTAGCTGGATATGTCGGGCACACTGAAGTATCACCTGAAGTTGGGACCGAGGGAAGCTCCTACATATCCCTTGTGAGTTTTAAAATACCGTGTGTAACTTTTCTACCTCTTTATTTAGTGGTTCCCCATCATTTAAGTATCAATTTTATTTCCGTGTCCTTTTTACAGGAACTCTTAATTTGGATCGGTAACTTTTTGTTTTTTTTTTGCCTTTTTTACAAATATTTTACAATACACAATAAATAATGTAGATAAATGCATAAAATTAATGACTAAAACTCTAAATCGAATGTAGCTGAGCCAAATGCAGTTCCAGTAGAAGAGGCAACGCTTCCTCTCGATAAAATCAAAATATCGGAATATTCTAAGATGTTGACAAAAAGATATTACACTATTGGGTAATAATTACCTAATTAGCTGTTTAAAAACTAATCGACATGTACTTTTTTGTTTAATATATAAGAGTCAAATACATGTTACGTGGTTTTAATATTTGTTGTTTTCTAGACTTTTCCCTTGTTTAAGGAAAGCACATCCAGCTATTGAAATAACGCGAGACATAGCTTTCGTTTTAGAGACAGATCAGGATAACAGGCTACAAAGGTACGGAAATACGCATTGCAGCCTTGTTAGTCAAGTCTAAAATTTTAACACGTTTTTTACTTGTTTCCCTTGGCCCCAGTCCTCACTGGAGAGTCTCGTTAAAAATTCATACGGACCGGTTATTAACAACGCTTTCTGATGTGACTTTTACTATCGCTGGGCGTCAAAATGCTGCCTTGTTTGGTTGTTTTGTGGGGTAATTTTGAATATAAGCTCTGCTCTGTATATAGTCTAACCTAACCTAACGTCTTTTAAATATTTTATTAACAGAGACACAAGAGTATTCATTAACATAAAAGAGTTCGAGTTCGTTCCCCGAGCAGTGCTTGATCGAACTAGTATCAATTTAAAACTGTCAAAGTTGCAAGATGTATTCCGCCAAAAAGTTCAATTTCAGATAACGCAAGTTTATGGACACGGTGTGCAATACATAGGAAACAACAAAGCCCGTCGTTACCAACCTGGCACATCTCGCACTGACTTGGTCATTGTGAACAATCCTTGTATAGCTCAAGAATTTGTAATTGCTGTAGGAGGTTCCATGTACATCGCAGAAGGACTTCTCGCTCAAGGTTTGCGTAACACAAAGAAAGTCTATTTGCCTGGTTTGGATGATACTAACACCCCAGGAAAGTTGCAGCAAGCCAATCGATATTACTTGAGAGTCTCGGACGTCGCATTTACACCAACTCATTTTGTGGTACTGCTTACCGGTGGATTCGTTATTCTTCATCCGACTTCGATCCGTCATAAAGGGTTAGGTAGAATGACTGACACAGAAAAACATAGACCGGACAGTTTTGTTAAACGAAGGTGGTGTGGAAAAACATCGACTCCGAAACTCAGCAACATGATTGTTCCAGCCTACTCTTCACAAGGAAGTATTATCATAATTCAAATCTATCCAATTGAAGGGAGCATTCACATGTGGGTAAACCCACCAACTCAATTTTGTCTTCCAGAAGGACAGGGGTTTATTGGAAAGGCAAATGAAATCAGAAAGAAAATCAACGAAACAGAGATACATTTTAACGAGTTTGTATCTGTTAACCGGAGTGATGATCGCGGAATTACCTATCCTAAACCCCCTCGGCGACCGACGAAACCCGCTCGAAAGGTTAACAAAGATGAAGAGCTAAAGTTTTTGATGTACAATGAAAACTTAATTGAGGATGGCAACGATCCACATTTCCCTGCTGATTTGGCCAATCCCGCGAGTGAAGTTATTGGAGACCATTTAGAAGATTACAATAGTGCACTTATTTACGTTCTTAACGCAATAGATGCGGATAGAAACAAATTCTCGATCCTTCTCAACAAACACGACTTGAACCAAGAATCAGAGACTTTTGATTTACACGTTATGGAATTCACCGCCGTAGAAAAACAATTTGTTGTGGGAATAAAATTTAATAATAAGATCATTCAGGATGCTTTTAAAGATCAAACAACAGAAGCCATTCCCCTACAAATGTTGATTACCATAATGACAGCTACAAATTTACCAACGGTGGTGCAAGTTTCAGAGGAAGAAAGGGGACAAGACGAGGAGTTGGATACGCTCATCCCGTTTCCCGGTATGATACTAATTAGGTCGAAACCGTTCACACTTCCCGTGATGCCCTCCAGAGACGTGTATGAAAGTGAAGGTAGTAGTAAAGACGTTCAAGGCACGAACATTGTCGAGTTTCAAACCAAGATTTTCCCAGTGAGTACGGCGCTGCCTTCGTATGTTGTTGATCTTGGAAATACTTTGATATTCACTTCATTGGATGGTCGTTATGCTAGGCCGTTGTATTACTATGATTGGTGCGTAATGGACATTTTGTTAAACCCGCGGCAAAGTATGAATGCCCCCGATCCTTGTAACGACATGAAGGTTGTCGGAGACGGTTTAGATACTTCAAAGCCTATTATCAAACCAAATTTGTTGAAACCGCCACACATAAATTACACCCAGTCGAGGTTAATTTACTACCGGAACAAAACATACGATGTGGTTGTTACAGCCCAAGGAATAATTTCTGTCTTATGGAGAAAACCCAAACGGCATTTAATTCAGGACGATATTGAATGTTTATTCACTCCTGATACGGAAAGGAATAACATCGCGATTGGATCTGTGCTGATTAATGACGGTTTACGTGACATCCACGCATTTTTTCAGAATGACAATATTTTTCAAATGGCAACCCCTGATGGAGAAATTATTTACGGGAAATACGACGTTAAACCGCACTCTCCATTCGAAGATTGTGAAGCAGGTACAACGAAGGAGGATACCGAGAACTCGCCAGAATTGTGTATTCAGCAAGCAACAGAACTATTGGATGGGCAAACGGAGCTAATTAAAGTTTGCTGTAAGTTTATACATTAAACTAAAGTCACATAATGTATGTATGTTATAATTTCTTGTCTTGTATTCATTTTTACTTTTATCACTGCTAGTCGATAGGGTTTATAAAAAATATATAAAAGCGTAAATAATCAGGATTGCTTAAATACTGATGAAATATTATGATGATAACATATATGTTTAAGTTAGTTGAATACTCTTTGTTGTGATTTATAATTTGTGATTGTTACAGCTACGGAAACGGGAAATAAACCCTGTCGCGATCCTGGCTATCTTAAGATTTGTTCTTCACCTCCTCCTCCGGGTACTGAAGCATGTTTACGTACGAATAAAGTTTCAGAAGTAGTCGAAGAGTGTGGAAAAGACGGAGAGAGGTTTAAGGACGAGGCTTTTGATCTACCAAGTATTCCTCCCATTCCTGCTACTACTACTGTTAAGCCCAAGAATAATACTGGTGATCCCGAAGATCCAGAAGTAATTCAAGCAAGAAAGAGAAGAGCATGCTATAACGATACCGAGGATACCGTAACCAAATGTTTGCCAAAGCATGCTCCCCGAGAGGAATTGAGAAACATTAAAATACTTGGGACATCATTTTATGGATATTTACATGGAAGTTTGAAATCCGTGAAATCTATCCATCCTGAAGCTCCCATCCCAGAGCCTGGAGACTACTTTGAGGAAGAAACTGATGTGTGTCCGTTTATTGGATTTGCTGTCCACAACATTGACTTTGATTATGCGGATGTTGGATATGAAACTCGTATCACTGGCGTTATAAGTTTTCTTGGAAAAAGCATCCCCACTGAAGCGGACTTACTCGTGGAATATCAACCAACCATGGGAGCTGTAGTTGAGGTTTCAAGATAAAAATCCACAAACCAGGCAGAATATTAAGGCTACTTTTTTTGTATAAAATGTAAATTTTGATAAATTTTCCTGCAGATTTCAACCTCCGTAGTAGATCAAAGAGATCTGACAACTATCAGGAAGGTCATTGATATCAAGTTTGTTCTGACGGATTTCGTAAGTGTATCCGGTTTTTATTTTTTATATTTCGAAATAAGAAATTTCTAAATACATACATATTTCAAATTCTATAAGCCTACCGTAGTAAATAAGTAATAGTAGTTTGCTTCATATAATAATATAGTTTCATACAAAGTTACATGATTTCTATTTGAATAGCAACTTGAAGAAATTCAGAAAGCTGATCATGATTTTGCTGAAGAAGATTTCCATAGACAAAGGGCAAGAGAAAAGTCTTCGGTCTTCAGTCTAACTTTGAGACCGTCCATTGTTAATATGTACTGCAAAAATTCGGATTATTTTAAGGTATTTTATGCTAATACTGAAATTACTATGTACTTTTACGATGTTTGCTATTCTACCTAATCTACCTTTTTGCTAATGCTACCAAATTCTTATGCTTAATATTCTTAAACGACACCCATAGACTATTCAGTTTTTTGTTGGATGTAACACCTTCAGTGAAATTCGTCTTATTTCGGAAGTAAGCATACGTAGTATTTTGAATAATTTTAAATAATTAGATAAATTTAGTAATTTTGGCCTGTCGAAATAGGCTGCTCCCTTGTGGCGTTTCAATTTTACGGACGATAATGAAGTTTCCGAGGAATTCAAATGGAAAGTCGAGGACGGAAATTTAATAATCCCTAAGTCGCACGTGTTCCACTTGCAAGTAAAAGCCGACGTTTTTAAATGCGACCTCTATGATAACACGCGATGCTTGGTAAGATTTCATTTCATATTTTAACTTACGGCTAAATTTCATTCCGAAATGTTTCATTTAAAATCGTTAAAAATGCAAATATGTTGTTTTCCTTCAGATTCCGTACCATGAACTCTTTAAGACTAACATTTTCTACACATCTTACCGTGACGCCTTTTCTCCCAGATTTGAACAGTTCCTAACGCGGTCGACTCGCAATGTTTCTGGAAACATGGTGCTTTATGATTTAATGGGATCAAATGAATTTGATTTGAAAATGTCAGCTCTCGACGCAGGATGCTTTACTATCGGGTTGGTAAATTTCCTTAAATTTTAAACCTAGATCATCAACAATGCACAATAATTATCTTTACTGGCTGTTCTGTCATTCTAGTGATTCCTGGTATGATGAGCTTAGGAAAACTACGGACTACATAGGCAAGGGAGCCTCGGAGCACGAGTATGTTTATCGATACTACAAGGATTGTTTTGATACTTCTGTAAGAACTAACAATAAGTACCTACAATAACAATACATTTTCGTAACAATTGTAATTATAGCCATTTGTACATGTAAATTTTTCGTACATGTTCGGAAACAATTACTAGGACCCGTCCAAACGCGAGCCGTCGCGAGTGTTGTACCAAACCAATTTCTACTTATTTAATTTGACGCACAACAACGAAATCAGATTCCGCAGACAGCGAAATCAGATTTTCATATTTAGAGCAGTGGTTCTAAATACGGAATTCAATCGATTTACCTACTGTAGAACGCTGGAAACATTTTTCTTGGTGCGGGTGACAGGAATACCTATTCCAAGGCAGGGTTTGAATGCATGGATTTATGTACTTAACATCTTTATTGTTGTCATCTTTCTGGTTATTTCGTATGTTGTGTTCTATAACTTTTACACTTGGAAACTGGATTCCACTAATCCCATGCCTGAGGACGAAGAGAAAATCAATGACACTGCCGACACTGGGGAAGATTATGATGATGAAAGCAAAAAAGAAAAGTAAGATCCCAATGATTGATCACTAATTCGTTAATACAGATGTTAAAAATATTTATTATTCAGATACATGATATTTTTTGTGATAACATTTATACAAATCTGTTAAACTAAAACTGAAGCAGTAAAAGTGTAGGTATTGTTTTCAAGTCGAATTACTTGTCGTTTTAATTATACTATTTTGCGACCAGAGTTTGAGTAAAAACTTGACGTTTTTGTGTTTTTAATGTGTGACTCGCATAAACGATTACGTTAGCATTAGATTAGCATTAGCCATTATTTTCTCTAGGCAGCAGCTTGCATAGCATCTCCTCTCAATAATAATTCATCACCTCACCCCAAAAAGGAAACTTTTAAAATGCACATTATTTATACCTACCTATGCAACATAACAGACCATTTGTCCATTCAAGGTAATCTATTGAGCATGCTGTGTAATCAATGCGCAATGCAGTAGATATTAAGACAAGTAATCATCAAGCTTCTTCCTATGCTATTTACTTAATGCGAAAGACCTTACGGCTCCCTCATATTCAAAAGAAATCTGCAATTTCGATAAGAAATAAACTGAAATTTCTACTTTGATTATGAGCAGGCTACAACTACTCTTTCTACTTCGCCTTTGCCTTTTGGTAGGTAATGCAATGTGTTATGGATTTTTCGCAATATGCATGAAAAAATTCGCATATGAATATATATTTTTTTTGATAGCCTTAGATATTTTTTAATTCGTATATACCAAGAAAGCTGGCATTATTTTCCCTTCATCCATTCTCAACTTCTCTTTTGGTTCATTGTCATGATCATCAACCAACACAGTTGACAATTAGGATTCTGCACATCAAACATATCTTGCGCTCTTGTGGTAATTTGCAAACTTCTGGTCCTCTCCACTTTCTTAATTAAGAAATATATTTTCAAAAAGTTTTTCACGATGATTACGCTTACGCGTATCATTTTTCTGGCTTCAATCGCTGTGTTTAGTTTAGCGACATTTTCCAGTGCCGGAATCGGGTTAAGGCTTCCCATATCGATTCCTTTCCTCACATTTCAAAAGCCCCATCCTCATCACCATCAACATCAGCACCCTCATCACCAAAAACACTACGAGCATGTTCATACGCCTGATCCGAAACATCATTATCATAACGACGCTCATCTCGACCAAAGTGGTAGATACTACCTTCATGACCCAGACTCAACTGTCAAGTTCTACTACAAGGAATACTTAAACGGTAAGAAGAAACAGAATGCATTCTTCGCATCATGTCAAAAAAAGGGTCCGGTCTTAAGAAAAGAATTGTCTGTGCTTGCACTGTTTTGCAGGACCTTCCAACCGCGTTGATGTACATCACGACGGATGTCGTGAAGTCCCAATGGACTACTGGTACAATCGTCCAAAATCCCTGTGGGCGAAACATTGTGTAACACTTTACCAAAATGGCCATTGTAAAGGAGAAGGTGTTTCAGGTTGCGGGGATGGTTTCCGAACTTCGTTCCATTGGGATGCATTACGGTGTCAATTCTTTTAAGCCATGCGAGAAAAACATTAGAATTAGATTTATGCCACCAGTAAACCATAATCATCATCATCACCACCATCATCATCATCATAGCATAAAGGACCATGTTAATGTAGATGCTACCCGGATTCAGCAAATTACAATTACGCTAAACACTAAATAATTATTGATACCCGCTTTGTTCAGAGACAAGATTTACTCATATTTTTGTGTAGTTGGTCTAACTTATTATTATCTATTAAAATAAATGTAATACGTACTCATGTTTCATAAGAGTGTATACTTGTCATTAATTTCTAATTCACACAATTATTTGCGCAGCGCAAATTGAGCTTCACAGCACTAGAACTGAAGGGCAATAGGTACCACTATTTATTACGTATCCTAGTACTTTTATGTCATTAACATCACGCACACAATACAATACATATTACTTTCCTATTTCTTTCCCCTTTTCTTCCTTCATTTGACCTTGTTTGACAGTGTCTTTGCTTCATTTGCTTGAGAAATGGGAAAGGAAAAAGCGTCCTCTCTTTCGTGGTTTGAGCGAGCAAAGAATGAGAAAAGTGAGCAAGAAAAACATCTTTTGCTTCCCTTTCCCATTGTCTTGATATTCGAAAACATCTCTACTGCGCCTGCGCTTATCATCATTTCAACTTGAAAGATGTTGGAAATTATGTCATAGAAACGCTTATAGTAAATCGTCAACGTTCATTTACACTTAAAAGCATCCAATTGGTAAGGGTCGAGACAATATTATTTTTCCTTGAGATAGTTCGGTCGGATAGAACATCTTCAATTTATTTACTAATTGCAAAAGTGTAATGAATTTGGCCAAAGTGATAAAATTAAAAGTGTAAACTATTTTGATGATTACTGAAATGTTCGTGGACAATACTATGGACATAGAGGATCTTAGAAGCAGGTTTGCGCATTGTTATTTTCCCTTGAGGAAGAAGATAAAAATGAGTGAAGTAATCCCTATACCAGCCCATAAACCGATTTCTAAGCGGACAACAGAATCAAATTCAGAACCATTTGACTTTGATGTTCTGAAGGAGCTCCCGAGTTCAGTGAATACTTCGATTTCATCATCATCAGTTTCCAGGTCATTGTCACAGTGCCTTCCGTCGTATCTCAGCAACAGTTCTAGAAAGAAGACACCTAAGCGGGCCAAAGGAAGTAATAGGACTAGATTGAGCTCAACAGGAAAAGTGCAGAAACTCATAACGAAATACTTTTTTGCTAAGAAGAGGATCCAGTTCTTTGAGGAACGGTTCAAAGCTGACCAACGACAGATTGCTGCTTTAAAAAACCTTTATTTCATCTGATGTTGAAGGAGGGAGTGCTATTAGTGCTGGAATTGACTCCGAGTGTTCTCAAAATGCCCCAGAAATACCTCAACAAAAGAATGAAAACAGTTCCCATCAACCAACCACTATTTCATATGAAGCGTTACGCCCAGTAATTGTTAAAGTTAATCTCACCAGCACTCCCAAGAAGACAAATGCGAAAATTATTGAACATTTAACAGACTCTGGAAATCGCTGTGTGGACTGTGGGAAAAGGTTACCACCAGAAGCTAAAAATATGAAGAAGAAAAAGAAATGAAACTATTTAGGTGGAAATCAAAATATGCAGAGTGGGTCATTAAAAAGGTTGTTATAAGTGTAAATTTTTCTAAAGGTTTACTAATTTTCCATTTATGGTTATATTTAATTTTAAGAAAACTTTCAATTACTCTCGGTTTTTATGATTTCAATGAATTTAATATTTTTAATTTAATTGCTTTAATACATACACATTTGATCATTTTTATAATATATTAAACGTTTTAGGAATTAAATTAGTTTGTCTAAAGTTTAAAGGATATTATCCAATTCCTGATATTAAAGAATATGCATAAATCATCCCATAAGCATCATTATCGATGTCACGCCACAGACTTGTTTCCAAAATTGTCCCATAAATATTTGAGGAAGCATGGATCATTAAATGCGGACCGCATGTTGCACGCGATCTTAGAAGTACAAACTCTCGCCACATTCATTATATGTATTACATAGAAAGACTTTTTTAAAAAATTTCATTCTCCTTTAGAGCAACACAAGTTATATAATTTTCGTTATATGAAAAATCTATTTTTTGTTCTTCACTTCAATTTCATTTTCATATGTCATCTCTCATCCTTTTCAAGTTTCTTATGAGTTGAGGAAGTGCATTGTTCTCTCTATTCACTTCGTTAGTACACCATGTACGGTGATTCACACTGTGTGAATAAAGTTGACAAAGAAGAACATCATTAATGTTACATCGTATAGTGCCCCATCCATGCACTTCTTCTGTTACTTTTGAAAATTATGCACGAATCAAACACATTTTCCTCCTCCACAACAAAAGATGCACAAATTTAGAACAACTCTTCGACTCGACTCCGTGACAGCATTTAAATGAGTCGTCCTCATCATTATTACCACTGACCACTTGACCCATTTTCTCTGAGCACTCAAGAAGAAGGGCCTGGCCTGGGGCACTCACGGCATTTGCCACTTCGAAAATGATTTGGAATGGACTGATTTGCTTGCGTCTTCCCTCCTCCTCCTCCCCAGTTTGTATGCATACTTACTTCGGAAGCCGCCCTTAACGAAAGGGAACAATTCCTTGTTTATCTTACTTTTTTTGTGCTTATCATACCGTAGCCCACTTTTTTTTGTAAAAATATTTTTCTTGCATAATATGCTTGATTATAGTATACCTACCTACCTAGCAGCTCGAGATTTTCGATATCACTTTTTTTTTGTTGAGAAGAGCTGCGTTAATGCTTTACGTGTTATAAGATAATATTTTTATTATCCTCTCTTCTTAACTAAACTGATCCCCTTAATGTTTTTGACTCTCTTTAGGAAAAAAAGGGTTTTACATTTTTTCTAGTGACGACGACTGTGACTGACTGATAGCAAACCAAAAAATGAAGTGCATTTTTGGTCTTGTCTGCAGTTTTTCTATTTTTCTTGGTATTTTCATACTAGGAAGGGTTAACATTTTTTTTACTTTGCGGAGACGCTGCCAAATACACTGAACCAAGCCAATCCAAGCCACAGCCACACAGGGAGCGAAAAGGCAAAGATATCATTATTACTCCAATCATCATTTAAACAATCACAGTGGCCAAATAAAAAGACGAAGAGTGAAAAAGCGTTTTGTTCGAAAACATTTTGTTGAATGATAAAAAGGCAACGTAAAATCCAAATTTTGTCGCAGTTTTTCTCTGAATACGCAAGAAAAAGTTTATGAGAAAAGTGAAAACGATTTCGCAAAAATATCTGTGGGGATATCATACAAAGGAATGAAAATGGAGCGAAGGTGTATTTGTGCTATGACAATTAGCGTTGTTGTTCTAATTAGCTTGGTGGTACAATTAACGAATGCGTACACTAGTCAAACCCGGTACTACAGGAGTACGGGACAGGATGGCGTCGAAAGGGTTGTGGAACTTGTGCCGAGCTCTGTAACTCTCAGACCCCGACCCAGGCAGAGGATCAGTTCGGACTTTGCGAAACAGTATTGGGTCTCTGGAAACTTTTTCAATCGGGACAATTTTAAAGGTACATTTGCAAAAACTAATTATCTTCACTGTATTTATTGAATAAATGGAACAATTAAAAGAACTTTTATTGTCTTGGGTGTGTAATAGCTATTCCAACTTTAACCGAGCGGGGAACGGATGGAGTCTTTGCTGCATCCTCTAACTTTCCCAGACCTTTGATTCTCAGCTCGAAAGGAAGGCTCGTGCCCATTATTGCTGCCTTTGGAGAGCCAGCCCAAGAACTGTGATATGACTTGATACGTTGGGAAGAAATTTCTGACTGATTCATGATTGATTGATTTAGATTAGATTGGGTGGTGAAGAAGTGTCTTTTGATTGTAACAAGTGTCACATGATGTGAATAATGGGGTGACAGTGATGAAGAACGTTCAGCTTCCGGAGAACTTCCGTTTGTTATTTTGTATTTTGTTCTTAACTTTGTTGACAAGCACATGCGTTTATGAAATATTTCATATAGTACAACATTATTGTATATCTTTCTCATAAATTAATTAACGATCGATAAAATCTTTTTCTCGAGAAAATCTGCCAATAAATATTTTTTTATGAAATTGGCCAGTTCAACATAGCGAACATAAAAGAAATAATGAGAGCGTGCGATGTTCACTCACATAAATCAACTTTGATCTTAATCAACTTCAATTATTTAACATCATATTTAATTCCAACCAGTAAGCATATTTGTTCAAATCAAAATTCATTTTATGCTTTTAATTTTGATAGATTATCTCATTTGCCTTCAATCATAAATTTGCATCTTTTAATTTACGCACAGGCTTCTAAAAGCCCATTAAATTATCATATCAAACAAAATAATAAATAATGTGAAGATTACGAAACATCTTATTTTACTAATTTTTAGGTAATCAGGAAATGCATATTATATTATGCGTGAGTGAGTGTGTGCCAGTGCGTTTGCCTTTTTGTTGTATGTGATGTTTTGGCAGCGGCACCAACAAAAACGGAATGCTTGTTTGTTAGACGAAGACGCACATTTTTTAGGGGATAATGATAATCAGTGAATCATACAAAACAGATAATGATATACTTGTACAGAAAAAATATGTAGGCTACAAAGCTGACAAACATGCATGCGGAGAGGAAAAACAAGATTATTATTAAGTGGAAGCTGTCACGCTACTTTTACTTTCATTTTAAAGCTAAAGGCTTCATCACAAAATATTTTCAGAAATACAAATCCTCTGAACATTGAACATGCTACACAACAAAGATCTGAAGGAATTTTTCTTTATAAAAAAAACTGTTTAGTCATATTATACAGGTTCTTAATCCATACCCATTAGTCCTTTGGCAGAAGTCACAGTCAATGCTCTCTTACTTTTTAAATACCTTTTTCTGATGTAAACTTTAAATATAACTTCAAGCTTATGTATTTTTTTGGATTGATATCATCGACGAGTGACTAATATGTTCTTTACATGTGATGCAATTGTTTTAGTTCTTTTTTATGGGAGATTCACATGACGTATAGATTTCTCAGTTTTTAAAAAACCCCTTACACTATTTTAATTTTGTCATAAATAGATGCTTTCAAAGTGTGTTTCAGCTTGCCCCTAATGTAAATATTTATAAAACAACTACCAACGGTACCTAAGTAAAAAGTAAAAACTAATTCACAAAAAGATTCCCATAGATTGGCGAATCTCAAACTACAGAAAGAATTAAAAACCATTTGTATTGCAAATAGAATTGGAGTACCACAATTGCGCGAATGAAAATATTTATAGCAATAATAGCAGCCGTAAAAAAAACATTAGAGATAAAATGAAAATGCATATCAGTGAGATTGCACATTTTGCACCCGAATGATATTTTGACATTTTAAGCCATAAAAACTAAAAAGAGTGATAAAAACGAATACAGCTGAATTATGGCAAGAATGCATTGACAGCTCATTGTTTACCGTACATACAACTTCCTTATCATCCCTTTTTTCAAAGATTTTTATGCGACAGATCGCCATCGATAAGGGGTTTAGTACGGCTGCATTCTATTAATGATTTTTATGCAGCAATGCAATA
>JAHZMX010000698.1:0-17622 GCA_027743895.1 Seira musarum | reverse complement strand
CTCTCTCATTTCAACATTGTCAACAAACAAAGTATAACCATCAGCAGTAGCCTCAGTACCGCAGTCTGAGCCTCTGGCAGCTGCGGCAAGCTGCATACTTACTGCACACATACGTGAATACAGGACAAAGGACAAACTGCATGAATGATCCAAGTAAAAAAAGGATTAAAGGAACAAAGATCGCGTCATTGACTCCCTGAGCGAATAATTTCCTATTTACTTTAACTTTAGAAATTCGTAATTGATGCGTTTGTCATGTCATGAGTCAAGTTCTATATTTGGAATTGTAATAATATTGGAAATGGTCTTAAACATTTCAACTGGAAATGAATAGATAGCGTAGATACCGAAGTTTGGGCATTTGAGTAGCGTTTATGCTATTAAGAAAATTTTATGGCTTCTAGTTCGGTTTTATGCAAACTAATTGGGATTGATGTTTCCTGGTTTTGTGATGGAGTTTGTCAATAAAAAATGGATTTAAAATTCGTTTTATTCCTGTGTATTTAGTTTTTAGTATTTAAATTACGATGGAATAATTTCGTGATAAGCACGTTCAAATTAAGAATAAATTCGAATGATAACACAGTATTTATTATTCTTCAGAAAATTGGCATACATGAGAAAGATTCTGCATCAAGTACATGTACAATTAACCGTATAATATATTCCGAAAATATTTAACTTAACAATTTATCAAATGTTTGTATCGAGGGGGAACACAAAATATTTTTGAAAAATACAATCGATTCTGTACGGAACAGTCATATTTCAGATTTTTTGGATATCTATAAATTCAAACAAGAAAGGCACTTTTTCTTGCTGGCTTTGTTGATTTTTTATAGCTTTAAAACAAAAAAGTGTGAATGATTACAAGCATTCTCCAGAAAAAAGATAATTGATTGAGTACATATTATTTTACAATATAATAATAATAACCTAAAACGACTCGTGTTTAGGTAACTTAACCGGTTCATACGATACTAACTTGCTAAGGCTTAAAAATTAAATGTGATACATTAAATGACTTAAAATTACACATACATGAATGAATGAAAGTAGTCTTTGTCTAGTTACTATTTAATAATATTTTTAATGACAAGCCTAAATGAAAAAGCACACGATTATTTATGAATCTCGATGTCATAGTTTATAATAATTAATTTTCTACTGATTATACACTACTTCAAGTTGCCTGCAAAAAAGGACGAGAGAACTGAACATAACATAGTACTAAGACATGCATTTCCAAGGCAACATGTACATTTTTAACTGTAACTGGCACAAAAAAAAAATATTTGTAATTTTATGTACATAAACCACCGGCATGATTGTATTATTGTTTATAGTTACATTACAGATTAAATATTTTTGTGATATTGATTGAATATAGCAGACTTGTAGACTCGATGTAGCAGATCGAGAGAATAAAATAAATGTAGTATGAATGTTATTAATTAATTAACTTTTACATTGGCCAGTCTAAAAGTGCAGGTCAGACCCATGGGAGTCAGCTAAAGCTAGTGGCGACATGGAAACAAAGTCTGCTGAAGACACTGAACCCTGATCTACAGACTTCACAATTAATCCATTGTTTGCATTACTACCACCGTTGGCCCCTCCCCCAACTCCCCCACTAAGAACAAAGTTTTGAAGGGAAGGAAATCTCTTCTTGTCGTTGGATGTCAGTGAAGAAATGTGATTGAAACAACAAGGTTGTGAAATTTCACTCTTCTTTGGCTTTATGAATTTGGATTTGATGGATGATTTTGAAGATGATTTGTCCTTTTTTGCTTTCGATTTATTCTTCGCGCCCGACAGACTAATATTTGCAAAGTCGGAAGTGAGTTTCTCCACCCTCTGATAGAAGAGGTCTGCGCATTCCTCATCGTCAAAGCTTAGTCCAATAATTTTAGTATGATCTGTGGACAAGTGCATCGTATGGAATGTATGAGATCCTTCCATGACTTTGTAGCTACTCAGGTTGTCGATGACATCCTTCCATAGAGCCAAACCAGATCCAAGTTCAGCCAATACTATCTGTATTCTTCTCTTATCTCTGGATTTCGTTTCTCCCAAATCGAGTAGGAGAACAGGTACGCCAGTATATTTTAACACCCACTCTCCCTCCACTGACGATTGTCCAGAGTAACCGCCGCTCGTGTGATTAGACAAGGAAGAATTTGGCCTTGAGAGGAAGTTTGACTTCCGCATGCAATACAAGTTTGCTAAACAGTCTGCAACGAATATTGACGTCTTTCGGCCCATTAGGGCGTATTCGATTTTCATTCGATCATTCTCCGATATTCGAGTCGGTGTCTCGATCCCACTGTCATTGGCTTCTAGGATCGAACCCTCATCTGGACTTGAAGATGCTCGACCAGTGTTAGGAACTGCGTAAGGATCAGGATCGGATGCTGAACATGAAGTTGCTGCAGACACAGAGGAGTATCCCTCGCTGCTGGTGCAACTGGAGTCTGAAACTGGTCCTGGAATTATTGTTCCTCTTCCAGTACTTCCCTCTCCTCTAGCGGAAGTTTCACATTCATCCCCTTCGCCAGGGTGAATGGGGTGAAAAGCTTCGTAGTCTGGCTCAGGTATTATGAATTCACCGTCGATTTCGATTTCACCAGTCCCAGTACTGGAAGCACTTACACTCGCAGATCCAGATCTATGATGGCTTCGACGACTCTGTTCTCCACTGCTTTTCAGAGTGGCACTTCGATTGACTTTGTACCCATTCGTTTTGTTCCTACAATCCTCTTCATACAAACTTCGAGTTCCCCGGCCAACATCCATTTGACCAAAAGCCTCCGCCACATCTTCGTCATCACCATCATGCACTCCATCATCCTCAGGATCATTTTGCGCATAAAAGGAAAACATTTGACTGTTCCTGTGACTTGCACTGGATTTGTTGGGAAGGAAGGGATCATTCACTTTGATTTTATATTCGTCGATTGTGCTGACTTTGTACGGATTTGGATCATCCTGATAACGCGACTTATCTCGATCTCCTCCACGAAGGCTACTAGTCTTAGGTGGTGGGGTCGGTTTTGGTTTCTGCATGAAAGTCGAGAAGTTCGTTTTTGGCATGTACGAATTCGCCATCAGGTTCACGTTACTTGAGGCGCCAGACAAAACATGATGATTGAAGGACCGGTGGCTACTTCCCGGACTACTCACAAAATTATCTCCCTCCTTGGAGTAAGACTCCAAATGCGGTGTTGACGGATAGTGACGGAGGTAGCTAGACCTCTCTTCACGCATGTTGTGCATGTCAGACATTTTTCTTTATTTTTTTTTTCACAGACCTTTATCGAAACCACATCCTCGAAAATCCAGTAGAAACTACTATTTCACCTCCTTAATCTACAACTTCCTCAACTAATGATAAAACTTCACCCCACAGTAGTTTTTTTCAGAAAAGTAAAATAAATTAACACAAATCGTAAATCCCAAAGCGTTTCTCTTCACCCTAGCATTATTGCTGTAAATCGTAATAATATTTCAGTTTTTATTATTGAAGTAAAGGCCATGCACACAAGTCGGAAACGGTTGGATGGTTCTTTTTTTTACTGTTTCAAAACAGAGATAAAGAATTCAGAGCTTCCTCCTTAAAAAAATGCTTTTGCTTTGCATGGACGCCTTGAACTCTACACATACGTACACTCACAACACACTCGATTCGCTCAGTAGTCAGTAGCTATAATAAGCTGCCTAAGAAACGTAAATGGTGTAGGTCCTTGTTTGTCGGTTTAAATTGCAAATTGCACTGCACTGCCTCCTTCTGTAATCCCTTCAAGAGAAACGCAGAAAATGTATTTTTCCTTCTTCTTCTGCTGCAGATTTACAACGAGGTAATGTAGGAGTGTTTTTCATGAACATTAACTGAGCATCGTTTTTATAGCAAAAAATTATCAGGATCATAAAAAGAAGAAAAATTGCACCGCAACACGCTCTGTTTATGTTTATGCACAGAAATTATTAAAACGAAAATTATGAATGGACTTTTGACTTCATGCAGATTTTCTCTGCTATTCTCAAAAATCTACAGACTGCATTGGCTGACCCAATCTAATTTTTGGCAAAATAGAAACAATTTATACTAATTTCTAACCATTCTCATTAGTCTAGGAATTTTAAAACGGAAACTAAAATCTATGAGGAAGAAACGGTTTCTGCTTTTATCCGCACTTGTCGATTGTCATGTGAAGTAAATTCCGTTTTCTTCTTCCTATTTGCTATGGCCTCCTCCGCCTCCTCGTGAAGAAATAATCGGTGGGGATGAGACGTTCTGCTCCTTGGTGATCCTACAAACAGTAATGAATTGAAAAGCTATTTAGAAGGCATTCAAAAGAGGGATTTGAAAACTTCCTCCTGTTTAGTTAGAGTCAAGTCAGTAGGACGTAAAATGCAAAAAAGTGTGAAACTCAAGTCTCATTCTTATTACCCGAAATAGGAATATCGAGTGATGAAAAAGCCCTCTCGTTCAGTTCAAGTGAGCAGAGACCGGTGAAGAAGAACAATGTGCGGTTTTCCTCCTAACGGTGGTCTTCACAGATGAGTTAACCTTAGCACAAAATCTGTTACAGAAATAAAAGAGAAAAAACAAATTGGATTAAAACTAAGTTCAAAAGGGTAAAAATACGGGATGATGTGATGTGATGAAGTATGTGCGATCGTATTGGATTCATCGTCGCCGTTATTTTTAAAGCATGTACGAATAAGAAATCTTTTGGCTTCACTTCAGCAACCTTTTAAGATAAGATCAATCAACAAAGGACGTATCAAATTGAAATTTGAGTAAAGGTCAAAATTACTTTGAAACTTCTAATCCTACCTGCACTGAACTGTGTGCGTGTGCCTGAGCGTCATTGATTATTATTATTTTTTATAAAAAAAGATAATGCTTTTACGACGATGTTTGATGTTTGACAAGAAAAACGATAACTCAGCAGGGAGAAAATCAATCTCTCAAATTAATTAAGACGAGAAAGGTTACGTAATCACGCACGCGCTAATTATTTTTTGGCAGTAGAAATGAAATGATGATGCTTTAATGCCCCTTTACAAACAACAAAAAAATAAATTCAGTCAGAACCTTTCAAGGAAAGACTCCTTAGAATGAATCGTGAAGGTTGTTTTTGCCAGGATACAACGAACGAAAGCGAAGAAAATTAAAGAGGAACTAAAGAGGCCAAAATGACTTTCATCATTTTTTCACGCATTCCTCCCAGCAATTAAAATAATTTCTACGTGAGGAATCTAATTGTTTTTGAAGCAAACAATGCCATTCTATTCCAAAACCTTTGCGTATTGTCACTGTCACATTGATTCAATTCATTGGAAAAAAATCTGTTAGGAATAACAACTGCAGTAGCAGTTGCAAGCACCTGTCTTGTCTTCACAGAAGGATGACATGACTCAAGATATTTTTCTTGGAATTAAAATTGGTAATTGGTAAGCGACGACGACACCTCTGGCTTTGCGAAAGGGAGAATGAAAATGGCAAACAAGAGGGAGGAATCATACTCCACTGAACCTTTTTCTCTTGTGGATAAATGAGCCTGTTTCACCATTTTAAAATGTCATTATTGCATATACTATCTGGAAGCCAGAAAAGTTTCCTCAAATTACTTATAATCTTACTTTAGCCATAATTCATGAGAAATTATTGACATTTTATGCAACATTTTTTTGGTAAATTTCAATGACAGTCTAATAATGTTTCATGCTATCTACAAATGTAAACTCCAAGGATGAGAATTTTGAGTGTGTCCAAAAACTCTAAATATTTTTACATTTCAAAGGAAAAATTAGATTGGTAAAGGATGATAGGGAAAATTGTCACGACTAATCGTGAGTTCTCCACAGTCCACAGCCACTTCAATTTTATAGCACATTTTATTTTACTTGAATTTTATTGTGTTCATAACGATTATCTGTTTTTGCGTCGTTGTTGTCGTCCCCATAATTACCCCCTCCGTCCCTAGGACAACGATGATGACGATGACAATGACTATGACTACTACTCACTCAATACATATATAATGCAATGAAGATGATGATGTCCCAAAAATTACACACAATGCCATACCTACTAACTTTGCACGTATCTACTTTTATCTATTTTTCGAGAATGTCACTCTTTTTTCATAGTTTTTTTTTTGTCAAAGTCTTCTTCTCTCAGACTCAGACAATTTACGAAATTTCTCATTATTCCCTTGATCTACTGACCAGTCACTTGAATAAAACGTGAGGCCTCCTCCTACGCACCACGAGCTTTGCAAAGACGTGATCCTTCTTCGATGTTTGCCACTGAAATTATTTCGACAAGCAATGGACACTTAAATGGTTACTCCATAAAAAATGACAGTTTTATTTGTTTGTCATAGTCAAGGGATTTCATGCCATGCGGCCATGCCTTGCTTTAATACTGCCAATAGCTGTAGTTACAATACACAACACACGACTATTTTACTAGTGTACATGTCAGCAGTCACACCAATTTAAAAATCTGCTCCAATCACTCCCTCAAACCTACATCGTTTCACTTTACCAGGAAGCAAAGAAAAATTGGCAGCTCTGCCACTGTATTTCTGTTCACTACATCCACGCAAAAACTGATCTAGGTAAACGCTTCCCACTTGCAAAAATTATGCTTTTGATTCATCTACATATGAGCATAAATGTCTTTCTTATCATCACCGCATCCTCTGTATTAGAACTTCAATTTAGGATTATTAATTGAATCCAAAATATCAACAAGGACTAGATGAATCATGATTCATAAAATGTTTCCAATTAAGTGTTTTAAATTTTAGTAACTACTCTGCTGTAGTGGTTAAGGACAAATACGGTAATCAGTTCTTATCAAAACAGTTTGATCTCCCTCCAAAAAAAAAAACGGACAAACTTGGAGTAATTGATAAGGGGAAAGGAAAACACTCTTTACTTATCGTTAGATTAAAAGCTGTCACTGCACTGGTTGTGTTTATTGTCTATTGTGATTGTGAGTGACCAGCACAAGGTAACACTACTTTACCCTACAATTAAATGTTTCCTAACGATACGAATACTCAAGATTACAATGGCTTTTTTTGCAGTTTCATTCAACCTACGCGAATCATAAAGTGAAGTGTAAACAATGCTGGCGATATCAAGCGTGATTTCTAAACTTACATGATGATCCCATTCATCCATTAAAAGTGTCGCAATAGAAACGGCGACACTTTATCACTCGCCATTTTCCGCGTAAATATTGACGGAAAGATTAAGTGGAACGAAATGACAGTGCTAAAACGAAACGTGAGATAACGATTGCATTTCAATGTGTATACGTATGTTACACTTTCATAAACGGACGGATGTGTGAACGAGGAAACAACATTTTAGCTAGCTTCCAGCCAAACAGATAAACATACTTAAATCGATCGTTTTTTTACTGAAAAGTAATCAGTTGCAAGAAGAACACCATATGAAAGATTCTTATCACCACCAAACTTGAAGCTACTTATATACTGATTGCAAAAAAATATTTGCAAAAACTTACTCTTATTTCGAACGGCGCCTAATGACTTTATTCACCATGCACGTACCTATCACTATTGACAACGATAAAATGAGAGCAGAGTTCCAGTTTTGCATTATCCAGCAGGAAAATAGACATGATGCGCGTTTGTCCTCTGAAAGTCTTATGACGACAATCACAAATCTTCAACTCATTCAAGAAACACTCTACATGAGCTGAGTTAGAAATACGCAGCCACGAGGAAGACACAAGAAATGAGAATGCTGGCTGATGCCGAGCAGGAGCCTAAACAACTTTTTTTTTTGATAAGTTAAGTAAAGTCTATACAATACGAATGATGATGAATAATGCTTCGGATGATTCATCGCCATTCTGAACCTGAAATGAATACCATTAACAGCTTTGAACTTCGCATCACATCACTGCTCAAAAATAACCAAACCACTATACACATCTATCTATCTATACCACCATCATCGCGCTTGCATGTTACATTACATTAACGCTAAAGTTAAACTTGAAAAAAGGTACTTGGAAGAAGATTGAAAACGCATGATGCGATGCATGCAAATGTATCATCATCAGATCAAATACATACTTATTATTACTACACTTATTTCCTTACTAACAGTTTTAATGCTAATTCTCATAAATTTTTCCAAAAGCAAATATTGTAAAATTGTAAAATATGAATGGTTCGAAGTTCGTAACATGTCAGCTCGAAATTCTCGTGATAAGTAGGGATGATGACATTATTTATGTCGTCCTGGATAGGATAATACATTTCTTCCAAAGCGGATTTGCATTACATGTCATGCGAGGCTATTAACTTGTCATACGAAGCTTGCGCTTCACCAAGAGTACATGTGTGAAGTGAAGAGGATTACAAAAATGGGTTTTTAGTTTTTAGTATTTTTGATGAATCATCATCCAATGAATTAACTACTTTACTCAGAGACACACAAGCTGGAGACGAACAACAATAAGTAAATAATAATCTAATTTGCTGCAGGCTCTTGGCGTTCGATTTCTCATATACACATATTTATCTCAGGGTAAACCAAAACGTCCTTCAAGACTTCACGTTGTTTTGTTGTTCCTATTTTTATGACAAGGGCTTTCCAGGAATGGAAGCGTTAGTCAACAAAAGTTCGTAATCCTTAATCCTGTATTAAAACTATGGAAGGGTTGTATTTGCACGACAGATTTGGTTGTATGTAACCAAAAGGATCACGATATCTTTAAGTTAAGGCGTAAACAATGAAAAGTACAGAATCAGAATCACGATAATACACATCCTGCACTCTTACAATTTGAACTTTCAGCCTACACAGAATCGTCGCCTCTCTAAAAAATGAACTGCGACTGCAATATGTAAAATAGCGTTAACTCAACTCAACTCTTTCCTTTTTTTAAAAAAATGTACTTCATTTTGCTCACTCACAATCACAATACATACATGAGTACATAAAAATGAATAAGTTGTTTAAAGGTATTTTCCACATTTTACTTACTTTACTTCCCATCATAAGAATGTCTGTGTTTCTGTGGGAGCAAGTCTCAGTTCATACTCATTCTTATTGTCAAGTAGAAAAAGGATGAAATTAAGTGGTGACTATAGTAGTTACTGCACTGACTGAGGAGGAATTGCTTTTTTCTAAAAAATGGTTTGGTTTCTGCTTCCTCTCATTTGAACGAGTTCCTACTTTTATTTTAAAAAGTACTACGACTACGATTTTAAAACATTTTCATTTCTTGAAGAAAAAAAACTTTACTCATTACATGCCGCCTCCTCGCTCACTCCTTCCTAAATACATACTCCCACGACGACGATTTGACTTTTTTACAATGCAAATAATAGAGTAAACGATGAGGTGCTCTTTAAAACGTTACTTCATTTTTTTACTAAGACACTGCACCTACGAAACCTTTTCCTAGAAAGAAATATGCGAAGTTGCAGAGATAGTGAGAAAAAAATGGTAAGTCTTTCTTCTTCTTCGGTGAAATTAAAAAGTGGCAAAGAATCATATTGATATGGGATGGGAGTCGGCGATGCGGTAGTCGCACATTTTCTTTTCACAGGTAACGACCCAGACACATCAAGCATACATCCGTTCCTTATAAATTAAATGTAACATGAAAGAAGTGAGCAAATGAAATGCAAGAATCACGATTCATTTCTTACCTTCAATAACTAACCTACCAACTCAATTCTTTTAGTTTCCCTCAAGCAGAAAGAAAAACATGTATATTTGAGGGTTACGTGATGAATTTGGATTTTGAAAACATTTTCAGACTCGAATGAGCACAAACAAGCAAATCTCCGCAGTAGTAGGAATACCAATATATCTGTAGTTTCATATTTAAAAATATTCTGATTAATTTAGCCATGTTCCCTCCCTCGAACGAACATGTGTTTGTCTCAAAAAATATGTTTGTGATTTGCGATGGAAAGAAAGAGACAAGAACTAAAGATTAAAGGCGATTAAATTCCCAAGACATGAAAAAAATTCTCGTGAAAACGGAGAGTTCATGTACAGTACCAACTAGTATAGCCGTGAAAAAGATATAGCAAATCAAAAGGCATGCTTGTCAAGGAAATGGAGCATTCTACGACAACGATAATCAAATCAGTTTAGAAAAACGCGAGCATATGCAGTCAAATTTAGAATACAAGCATTGCATGTTGTCAGCTAAGCAAACGTCGGCGACGACCAATCGTCACTTCACTTACAACAGGACATTCATAATTAGTGAACTTGAAAATAAGCTGCATTGAAAATGAAAGGAAATCTACTTCACGCCATCTAATTCATCTCGCTGACATTGATCGGAAAACATTTTTTGGAGAGTTATCACGTCTCTCCCAGTGCGTAAAATGTTTGCACTATTTGTAAGATCAAACTGGACGGTTTCTGAGAACATCTTTTAAAAAAGTGACCGGCAATACGGTTGGATAACAACATGCAAAAGCGGACCAGGTGCTTTAAAAAATAATTCTATTTTGCACCTGTCCTTTTCGCATTCATGTGAGTCTTCAGTCTTCACATCACTTGAATGCCTGAAAATATCTTTAGTAATTTCGCTTGGGCTGTTAATTAAAATTAAAATAGAAATGTAGCACGCATGTACCTCGTAAACCTAAAATTCGAACGATGGGTGGCTAATATGAAGCGGAAGTAGCCATGAAATCGAAATTTTTTCCGAAGTTGTAGTTGTGTTATTACTTAATGACACCAAACAACGTTTTTCAGTCTTTTGAAAAAAATCAGCTTCAAGACAGTACTCAAAATTACATTTTATCTACTTTATTCAGTTAGTCATTATAATGCTTATTGCTACTATAAATGCGTACGAAGGGACGCGCGGCAACGGGGTGAATACAATTTTTATGTAATTTAATTTCCCCTGAAATTGCAGCAATTATAATCATATAACATGAAAGTATGGCCATTAGGAGAAGCCCAGAAGCTGCACCATCATTAGTTTAGTTAGATATGACAACAAACCAGATATTTCTGTCTGTGTGACAAAATGGTCACGATACCAGTTTTCAGAACAAATAACCTGCAATTTATATTTGTATGCCCATCATAGCCATCACATCACCACACCAACTCCCTTATTCTATGACCAACTCCAATCATATCATATCTTGATATCCTCACGCATTAATTTAATGAGAATGATGTCGCGATTTTTCGCCTTTTACGTACGACTAAAGCAAAATGTACAGGGAAAGGTGATATTGTAGTAAACCCTAAACCTGCATGCACCGAACCAAGGAGGCTTCAAATTAAGGGTAATTATAGTAATGTTGAAAATATTCCACTTTATAACGCATGATTAGCTTTTACATAATTAAAAATTTAGCTTGGTCCATTCGACTTAATCAAAAAGATTCTCTGAAGCTAAATGTAATAAATGCAGCCAAAGCTAAGCATATCGTTCGCAGATAATACGAATGATGTAAATGAAGGACATACGCATTGAATAATGGGCATCTAGAATGCCTGATGACGATAGCAGATTTTAAAAAAAATACTAGTGTGCACTGTAGAAATCTCGTACATGCAAAGTCGGTTCCATTGGCAAATCCGTATTCTTTTTGCATGTTATCATAACGGAACAGAGGCATAAAGCTTTTCCAAGCCCGTCCGCTACATCAAGCTTATGTTGAAATGCAATTTGTTTTCATAATGAATATCAAAAAGCAAATCATCCAAAAACATAAACAGCTAAGTAAGCCTTCGTAATTAAAAGAAAAAGAATTAGCAAGAAAAAGATCATTTCTAGGCGTGCAGTAGATACGCTCCGTATTCGTACAAGAAGCATTAAATTTTGTGGTGCATGGGACTCAACAAGCTGACTTCTCATTTTGACACAGAAAGCCAATTTTCAAAAGCGGAGAAATGGGACAAAAGTTGTCCACAAGCTTAATCTGAAATCTGACAAGACAGTGACAAAATGGTGAAAACCAAAAGAACGAAACCAAACCACAATCAGTTCAGTCTGTTGAGAATACAAATCTGACTTACTTTTTTTATATCCCGTATGTAAGTATCAATCAATGAGGAAAAATTTCCTAAAGTAGGTAGATTGTGGAGGAGGAGGGCATGTTAAATGACGAGTACATGAATGAAATGATACAATTTTCTCGGTGACATTTTTTCCTCGCTGGCAAAACGGTGACAAAACGCTCTAAAAAGTAGTATCTTCATTTGACATAAAACTTAATGTGGAGAAAAAAATTACAGTAATTCGACATTTCTAGTTTTTTTCCGCAAAAATATAAAATGGAGGTAACGGTGAAGTGTTAAATCATCGCAAAAAGTGGAAAAAAGAGAAACAAACAAAAAGAATGAGACGAAGCGACCTTATTTGTGAATACAGGGAAAATTATAAAGATGTTCAACTTATTTTATGACGTGACAAATAAGGTAAATGAACCGCACTCAATTCTCACTGATGTTGATGCTGGTGATATCTAATTCTACAATGTTACGAGGTTGATGTTGCACATCAGTCGGACAAACTAAAATGTGCAGTGTGAATTAGGGTAGAAAATAAAAGCGAGACAAATAAACTGTAAGGAAGTATCAGTATCAGTAGGCAATAATAATTTTGTCAACTTCTGCTTCAAAAAAATATTTTAACGGACCGATTCGATTCGAAAGGTTTACAAATTCTATAGACTGCTGCAAAACATTAAATTTACTCATAATATGTTACAGAAGCAGAAAATAGGATTCCATTACAACGGATGACACTTGGAGATCATCAAATGATTGTCGTTTTTGTATAAACCAATTTATTCCTCGTATAAACTGCCAACTCCTTAACGATGAGTTCACATATCATGAAATAATCTCCGAAGCGCATAAAAAATGATGAATGTGTAAGAAGAAAAGTAGGTAGTTTACAATTATTTCTTTCCCACTAGTTACATTACATATCCCAAGAAATAATTTATGCCCTCCTGGTTCTCTTATTTACAACACAGAACACTGCATTCCCATTTTCATTTTTTTTATATTTCTGATGGGTATGAAAGTGGTTCGTTGATGAAGTAAGTGGCTATATGTTGTATTTTCTCAAAGTTAGGCGCAGGTGCTCGATTAAGGATTTCTCTAAATTCTAGTAAATATCCCAATACAAGTTAAACCCTAAGTACTATTGCCAAAAACCTATAGTTCTATATTTCATATCTGCAAAAATATATCTTTACTCCAAGAATCACTAGATTCCGTTGTTATAGGTTCTATCTAGCTAGTTCTAGTTCAGCAGATATCTACATAATTTAATTTGAAGCCAAGAATATAATAAAATGAATACGGTATACATGCAAGCATTCCTTACACTCATTTACACTTGAACAACAGATTTCATCGAGGATATAAAGTTGTCAATTGCCATAAACAGTCTTTGTTTGTAATGCATATGCACTTAAAAAACTCACGATGATGATGATCATGATCATCCCTCTGTCATGTCATCTCTGTATCATTCCCATCACGTCTTAGCTTTGGCTTCAGATTCTGCGGTTAGCTTAGCTACATTTAATCGTGTTTTTTCCCTCGTAATTGACTTTGTCATTGTCACATTCATAAGAATAAGTACAAAGTACATAAGTTTTTATTATTATTGCAATATTTCACAATTAGCTAGAGCCTTAAGATAAAAATATTATGTACTCTTTTTTCTCCCTTCACACGATAATATGGAAATGGATGAGATTTCATTCGAACGTGACATGTGATCGAAATCGGAGACATTTTCAGAAGAGGAGAGATGCGCATAACATTGATATGAGAGAGTTAGTGTTCTCCCATTTTACGAGGATTTTTTATTAAAAAACTTGTTGACTAACTAAGACTGGCGGCTTGGCTTTTCGGCTATGCACTTAAAAGCTCTTCATTTTCCTTTTAACACGACAATACTATCCCATCTCATTTTACGATTACATATTCAAGTAGTATGACGCTGTTTGCTAATTTCGATTTCTATTTCTAGAATTAATTTTTTCGACAATTAAGACTTCGTCGTAACGTATTGTGTTCATGCATGCAATATGCATTAGTTATTTATTGCATTCATTGTGAAAAAATACAAATCCAATGGGGAAAATACACGAATGAGTAACACAATGTCGGCGTACATACTTGTTATTTTCCTATTGCGATGAGAGTTAATTCCCTCCACTTAAGGAAAGTATTAGAAAAGTTGACGACGTCATGTCAGTTTTACTTTTTACTGATTTTCAGAGC
Source organism: Seira musarum (assembly GCA_027743895.1). Taxonomy (NCBI): domain Eukaryota; kingdom Metazoa; phylum Arthropoda; class Collembola; order Entomobryomorpha; family Entomobryidae; genus Seira; species Seira musarum. The sequence continues at coordinate 3,324 of JAHZMX010000698.1, read as the reverse complement.
TTTATAGTTGCTGTTCTTATGGCGTGATAATGATAATTCTTGTGGGAACCAACAAGACTTACAAGACTAAAGAAGTAAATGTTGATACGATCGCATCGTACTTTCAAATGAAGCAAACCGTATTTGCTCTGTTGATCCAAAATGTCAAATTGACATTAGCAACAAGTTCAGAAGAGACTTTTGAAAATTTAAGTAGGGTTAATTGATTACTGAAGATGATACGACATTAAGACCACGATTAGCGTCAGATGGTCATCGTTATCGTTACCATGTCAACCTTCCTACTTACTTGTCGTCCAACTACTGTAATTACGGTTTTGGCAATTCTCTGCAAAGCCTATTTTTCCTCAACGGAAGATGCATTTAAGTCTGTGAATTGAATTTTCGGGCATTGAGCATACAAACGATGTCTTATTAAAAACATTTTTTTCGCTTTTCTACGGCAACGTGTATTTTCCTTAACTGCAAAATTATAAGTACGTAGGTGCGCAAGGAAGAAGAGCAGTATTTAGGCTAATTACTCATTGATGAAGGGGAAAATGGGAAGAGGGGCGGGTGTGCAAGTAAGCACAGCAAATACCAGGAGCTACTAACACACAAACGTCATATCGTACACATCTCATTTTACTCCTTTTTCCCTTTTTGATTGCGGTAGCCGTTTTAGTGGAATCACAAGAACAGCAATGGCGATGCACACGCAAGACAAATGTTATGCCTTTTATTAAGTTTGCACTGACTACAAGAATGACAATATGAATTATGATGTGCCTTTACTAAAATGCGTAAAAATATATTCAAAGTTCAATGCGACAAAAATTAATGCTATTTTGACTTCTAAAGATTTTTTACATCGCAGATACAATTATTATTTCACGCGAAAACGTGAATACGTGATCCTCATTCAAATAATTTATCGATATTGCTTCTATGACACTTACAGAATATATGACGTCTTCACATAATTGTGCAAAACGATGATAGAACGTGACAGTTACAGAATCATCACTTCAAGGCATATTCTTTAGAAGAAGCTCACAGCAAGAATGATCGAAATCAAAACCTTTCTGTTGAATGATGAAATCCCATTTACAACCGCAATAATCATATTAAATGCGCAATTTATTTAATTCTTCAAAAATTATGTTACCTTTCTAGTGTAATAGGGCCGAATCAAAATCAAACGTGGTTTGAAAATAAATGGCTTCCAAAATTAGTCCCAGCTTTCCTCCTCTAATCAAGAGCCACAATGATTGAAATCCAGCAGCTAATTACGATTTAGCAGATCTAGAAAATAAGTAAAAAAATAAATTAGAACCTTTAATTCATAGCGAGCAATAAAGCAATTTCAATGAATGCCAAATCATATTGTCATAATCAATTCGGTGAAAAAATAGTGCGCGTTTGTGTAATGAGACATGAGCGATTATAAAATTCATCGTGCTTGTGCTTACAATGAGGGTCATTAGGTCAATAGTTACACTATCATCTTTTTTTTGACAAGTTTCATTGCTCAAGCAAATAATATTTTACAACACAAAAGAACTGCCATTCACTTTGACTCTATCTGGCAAAAAATGTCCCAGGTAATGGCACAAGTCATGGAATTCAACGGAATTCAACAAAATCTATTTTGAGCCACTAAAGCTATCTTCTTTAAGCTTGTCTTGTCAATCAACTAGGTCATGTACCTTGCCGTTAAGACAAGGCAAACCAAGAGTACTTAACACTCTCATGATGATTAAATAAAATAATGTGGAAAGGTGCAATTCATCAAGAAGGAAGAAAATGAATCAATGCAATTTCAATCGTTTAATATATATTTCATTCCTACATCTTGATGTGGTCGTATGACTGTGGGAAAAAATGAAGTGGTAGCACATTATTGAAGACAATAATAAAAACCTGAGTCAGGTAAAATGAGTAAAACTAAAAGCTCATAATTTTTTGTCAACTTCTTGATTATTAGTTACAAAAATCAAAGGATGATAATTGCAATAATAAAAACCGTTTACGTATTTTTGAGGAGCAGCGAAGACTCAAGAATGGGAAAAAGAAAGGACGAAGGAAACTAAACATAACCATCCACGATTATTTACCATCATCATCAAAGAAGCAATTAATGATACATTATGAATGAAAAATTATTTTATGATGAGACATAACACAAGCGACACATAAAAATTGTTGCTTAATGACTAGGTACTTAACAGGTCTGGATTAGCTTGTCGGGCGATGTGAAAAAGTTAAACTTGCTATAGTATAAAGTGAGGAAGGGAAAGTTGAGAAGAAGAAAAATGGTAGGTATGTAAGCAGTCATTTGAAAAAGAGTTGCACAATTTTTTTTTTCGCGAATTTCGTGCAAATATTTACTCGTACAAATGCATTCTTAAAATTAGACTGAGGAATTTTAGGTAAGCGCATCTTTTAAACGAAATTACAGTCTTAGTCGCCGCCGTCGCCACACAATGGAAAAAAATAGAAGAGAAGTGAATGTGATAGTGATGATGATCATGATTAACAAATGGCTTGTTCAGGCAACAATGAAGAAAAAATGAGGTGAGCTTTTGCACTTCAAATACCTTCGAAAATGAACAAAGAGTGACTTGAATATGAAACCCTTCTTGTCTCATGAAAAGGGAAAAGAGTAAGGCAGGGACAAAAAAGACGATAGGTGTTCTGTTCAGTTCATCTATCTAGAGAATAATAAAAAAAGATTTATTTTTTAACTATTTAATTTATGCTGTCGTCATAGTCATGTCCCATTTGAAAAGGAAGAAATGGCTAATCTCTCAGGATGAGAAGAGGCTTAAAATGGCAATGAAAGCAGAGCCGAACTGACACTCTATATGCCCATTGTTTACACGGTATTATTGCGTGGCGTCATTGTTAATGCACCTGTATAACCTGTAACATTATGCATTAGATTAAGTAAGTAGGATGAGGACTACACATTTTGTTTACATTTCTTAATGGAAACCGAGATTAGAGCTGCACTATACAGAGGTTTTGCAGTATCAACCAGCGTCGTGACCTTTCACACGGAAATGAATTGCGCGTAATGAGTCGAGGTGATTGCTTATTGAAGTTTTCCTTAAGGATTTGAGCTTCAAAGAAAACATTGCGGATGACAAGACAAATAAAACACTTTCGTTCATAAGACGAGAATAGTATGACATATCAATCGAGTATTCCATTTTAGAAGTTAAGAGAAATCCGATCGGTTGAAGAAAAGCGAAAGTGATCGGAGCGATAAACATTTCGGCGGTTATTATATAATGCTTAAGGTAAACTTCATTTAGCATCTTGTCTGCTCCCATCTTGAAC
>JAHZMX010000697.1:3025-28867 GCA_027743895.1 Seira musarum | reverse complement strand
GAAACATTTGAACATTTGACACAAGCTGCTACTGGTGCAACAACGGGTGACTGGCTGGTTATGTTGTACGTTAAAACCACATTATTCTACGCTCAATTAAGCTCTAATTGAAACTCATTTTTACAATATTTTCTTAAATTCAAGCACGAGGTCAACTTGCGTCAAAAGTCAGCGTCTTCAAGCTGTCTTCGAAGCGGCTGCTTGTGAAATGAAGTTTAGAGTGAATGCAGCAAGGGTAGACAAATCAGGGGATGGGGGAGTTACATCGAGGAGATTTGGTGTTTCGGAAACACCCTATTTTATTTTGTAAGATAATTTTTATCTACGTAGTGCACTCCATTCATGAATGTCAACGCCTTCATGTTTGAAAAATTGTAATAACTTATGTTTTCCTAGATTCCGCCATGGAAAACTTTACCGCTATGAGCTTGATACAGTTAACATACAAAGCCTGGTTGACTTCGCCACTGACTTTTATAGAAATTCGAAAGCAGAAGCCGTGCCAATTCCAAAGTCACCATTGTAAGTTTCAAATAAATTTTCGTAGTTTTTTTTTATTTAATAAAAAAATGAATTAATGCGATACTCACTTTATAATTTCAGTGATGATTTTACCGAGATGATCGTAGAAAAAATGCGTGAAAATCCACAAGTTGTTAAACTGGGATCGATAATAACGGCAGTTTTAATAATTCTCGGGGTTGTCGTATCTTTTTTTGGAAAGAAGAAACCAAAAACGAGTACAAAAAAGAAAGATAAAGACGCATCAAAAAAGAAATCGTAAATCAAAGACAATCTCAATCCTATCGATGAATTCAGTGCCTCTTAAATAATATTGATTTTCTTTATATCCTACTGAAGAAATTTAATAGAAGTTATTCACATTCCGATTATTTCTAGTAATCAAACCAATTATTTTTTAAATCCTCTCGCATCGGTGTGGTGTGAAAATCCCTGGCATTTTTTTTGTATTTAACCAGAGACAGTACTCACAAGATTGATCTTCAATTAAAACGACTGATGCCTTGCACATATACCAAAAGTGATAAATAGCAGTTATAACCACCTGCGATTTATTATCATATTTATATTAGGAGGTTTTTAAATTAGAATAATTTAAAATCATTGTGCATTATACTAAGTAGGTTGTGGCTTTAAAATGGGAAAATAAACGATTTTGAACTTAAAAATAATTTGCATTTAAAAAATTTAAATTTATTAAACATTAAAGACTTAAGAAATAGACATTTGCAATTGGAAATAAAACATTTAATACATTACTTTCCTCTCCTAACCATATATCCTATTCGTCATCATCATCCGCCGTTCTCATTTTTGGGTCTGATGACAATTGAACTGTAGCAGCTAAATCTTGACTGCTTTTCAGTCTTTCTAAAATTAGTTCAGCTATTGCTTTTTGCGTCCTTCTTTCAAGTCTGGCTAATTTAGGGGCTACATCTCGTTTTAAGTCCCAATCCGGTTTTCTTGGAGCAAGATTTGTTAGGTCCTACAATCAAAGGAAAAGAACAATATGCAGATGTTCATGTCATACAACCTGTACATAATTTTATGAAATCGATTTTTCCACTTACCACGTCATCCACTAATTTCGTCACCTCACTTTGTTCCAAACTGTCGGCTACATGCGTCTCAATATCAATCGGTTCGACTTTAGGCTTGGCTGCGGTTTGGAGATTATCATCTGAAGGTTTATAACTTCTAAAAACTGGTCTGCAAACGGGAAAATGAAAGGTTTTCATCAAAACAGATTATTATTGGTTCATTAAAGATCTCCATTCCATACATCACTATCGGCAAGTGATTGTACTTACTTTGGTAATGGTGCATCAATCTTTTTCGAACTCTCATCTTCTTCTCCGCCTAGTAACTTTTGTCTCAATGCTTTCAACCTGTCTTTCCGTTTCTTTGCTTCTTCTTCAAGATGACCAACAACTTCCTCCTCATTGTCTCCTTCGTTCTTATCTGGAATGAGGTCATCGGACACGGAAAAATTAGGAATATTTCCTGTGCTCGTCATGTTTGGTGACGAAGACACTACCATAATATAGTCGATAATTCGCACGTTTACGACTTGAATTCAAAATAATTAGCTGTTTTAGTCTCAGAGAAAAGCAACAGGACAAGTTCACTTTTAAAAGAATTATAAAGACAATTATTGTTTGAAAAACTTTATTATTTTGAGTAAATAAGTCCTTTAGGGTTTTTCGGTACCAAGAAGAACAAGTGAAATATTATGTATCTCCTTCGCGGATACACACGGGGAATCGTGAGACCATAATGATGCGAAAAAAGAAAAGCAAAAGAGAATGTTGCATATAGAGAGGATTTGTGCTTTGTTTCATCATTCATTGTTTCATCATTCAAATGTCAAGATATGTCAAAGTCAAACAGAGTACACATTAAAAATGTACTTTATTAATAAAATGCATCAAAATACAATGTAACAAAGTGATAAGTCTATATACTCCCAACTTTAAAAGTTTTGCTTATTTCTACGAAGCGTCAACTGCTACATCTATTTTCTGTGCATCCGTCGTATTGTGTTCAGTAGTCTCCATTTTCTCCAAGTCATCCCCTCCGGCGACATCTTCGCTCTCCATATTAACTATATGTCCATCACCATTGGCATCCTTCTCATCATCATCCAATTTGTCAACCTCTCCGTTGTCCACATCATTTTGTTTAGCTTCAGCATCTTTCTGATCCGCAAATTTGTTTGTTTCTGAAATATGCCAACAAAACACTTTCAATTTGTGAACTTTCAAAATTGATTTAGCTAAAAACATTAAAAACATTTAGGAAAGCTCGGGTTTTTGTAATTTACCGTATTTAGACACGTCAGCACCACATAGCCGCAAATAATGCACGCGATCGTTTTTCTGAACATATGCCCTCAACGAATTAGTCCCCTTCCATCCAACGAGTTGTAGTTTACAAGTTGGTCCATCATTTTCAACTTGCAGATCAATATCTAGTACTAAACTTCCTCTGTCCACCTTGTCAATCTGATCTCTCGTTTCTTTAGAAAATAGTTCCATTAAAGGTGGCTTTTCATCATCATTAAATAAGACTACCCTTAAATCCTCTTTAGTCAGTCGAATTCTCCGACCCTTAATAAACGGTGATATCGATGGAAGGCCTTCTTGGCATAAACGGAATTCACACGGAGTCCATTTCTTGTCCGCCCGGGCTAATGCTTTGACTCCAACATTGATAATTTTTATATTTTTATCATTGTGATGGAAGGCCTTCTTGGCATAAACGGAATTCACACGGAGTCCATTTCTTGTCCGCCCGGGCTAATGCTTTGACTCCAACATTGATAATTTTTATATTTTTGTCATTGCATTGGACAAATTCTCGGACGGCATCTGTCGTCACATAAATATTCTTTATTTTGCCTTCTTCAGATCTCCGAAGAAAATTTGAACAGTTCAGAGTATCGGATAATCCATAAAAATCCCTAAAAAAAGATATTTGTTTTGAGTAAAAAAAATTATTTCAAACCAAAGATTAAAAATTGTGGATTCCTAACCTAACTTGAGGCCATATTGGATTATCTTCATTCATGAAAAAATATGGATCCTCCTTGTAACCGTACAGCCTTCTGATTTTCTTGGGAGGTCCGCGTACATACTCTTTGGCAGTGGACGAAACATTTTGGGTGCCAGATTCAGAAGCCTCTCCATCCTTCACTTCTGTTTTCTCTTCCTTCTCCCAAGGCAATAATTTTGTCTTCTTCAAAAGTGCGATGAAGAAACCCCCAGTATCTTGTTGATGCGGCAAAACTCGAATGCTGCAAAAAAATCAGCATGAAGCATTAGAATTAACAGTCAAAACATTTAATAAACATTTATCGTGATAATAAAGTAGTCATTTTCACTTGCCATTTTTCCAAATTGTATTTCGACGCTTCTTCAGAAGAGGGAGGAAACATTTGTGGCCTTACAGTTGTCTGCCATCTTTCAGGAACCTCTTCGAATTTGGTATATGATACCAAATCTCTCGTGCATGGGACCCATGTTGAGAGACCCTTAGAGTGCTTCAAATGAGGCAAATCTATGTCAAGCAATTCTAATGAACCATCTGCATCCTTCAGAATTCTATGAATGACGCCTTCATCCTCAATAGGATTCAAAGAACACGTAGAGTAAACCAGTTTCCCACCAACTTCAAGAAGTTCTAGACCGCGTTTCAAGACCTGGAATTGAATCCTATTGTGACAGTGACAAAACAAACAAAATGGCGTAAATAAATTTTATACTCCTCGGTAAAACAAGACAAGATTTTATATTATTATTTTTTAAAAAAATTACTGGTGCAGATAGAGCCCATTTGAGGTAGCCTGAAATACGCTTCACTTCTCCGAATATCAGAACGGGTTAAGTTCAACTGCCAGCCAAGGGTATCAGGATACCAAGGTAAAGGAAACGCCTTAATTTCAGATTCCGGATCAGATTTTCCAGCAAGAATAGCATCTCTTAGCAGTGACTTTTCAAGGATATGGAGTAAAGCCTGGGCTTCTGACTTGGAACCGGTAATTCTAAAAGCTGTAGGTAACGACCGACGCAAATGGTCTAGCATGGATTCCCACTCGTCTTCAGGACATATTTTCTGAAGCTATAAGGAATTAGAGAAATACAAGAATAGGTATGCATGAGAAATTTCGTATAATAGTGTCGAACAAATTAATTGTGCGCCGATATTATTCCATTTTTCTTACTTTATAATACTTTTCGAAGTCTGCATTTTCTTTCACGATTTCAGCATAGTCCTTTCTGACTCCTTTCTCATTTGTTTCTGAATGCTTCTTTTTCTAATAAAATATTAAAATAAATAAACAATTGAATAGACTTTCATTGTTTTACCATTAGTCAAAAGCACATCATCACATCATATCAAATCAGATAGGCAAACGTGTTTGATAGAGTTAATTTTAGCTCACCCAAAGCTTCTTAGAATTTTTCCCCATGATTTCCTAAGTTTCTTTTTAAAATAAAATCGAAATTCAACCGCTAGTGAAATGCCTTTCCAGCAGTTACAGTAAAAAACGTTTGACAAAATATCAAATCTTAAACGACTTATAAATAACGTAACAAATAACAGAAATATTTTACAGGCACAGCTAACAAAAGTGTAATTTAAAGTATGTTATGTACTTAAAATCATTAAAACATTACAAGGTAAAAGTTATGTTTATGCACGTGTCTGGTGTTATTGCGATCCTGTTCCGAAAGATCCTTGTTGGTTGTCGGTCGGCCTATAAGCAAAATTTATTGCGTTATGCGCGATGCTTCTTTTACGATGAAGGGGTAATAAGCGAATAACATGATGGTGTTTGTGGATAAAAGAGGTTTCGATCTGAAATCAGAACAAAGACATTCTCACGTCTCAGGCTAAAATTATTTTAATTGATTACATATTTATCAAATATGTTCATTGCTATTTTTATTGCCTCAAAAACAAATACTAGAATTCGATCAATTCAATATTTAGGTACCTAATATGCATTTTTTACATTTTTGTTCATGCCAAGAATATTACATTTTAATACGATTTTAAAATAAGATGCAACAGGTCACAGTGCCACACAAGTTTACAGACTTTGTTGAATCGATGATGCAACCGAGGTTGAGATTTCGTTTTTTGGTAAAGAATCATTAGTTTCAAATATATATTACCTAATTTATAATTAAATTATTATGCAATTTTAGTAACTTCTTGAACTTGGTTTTAATTCATGCCAAATATTGCCAAAATGCCGTTCGAGAAGCATCTAGTCAAATTAATATAAATCAGCGGCAGAAAATAGTCCAAAAAAAATATTGGCACAAATCATTTTGCATCGCCCCAATGCAGAAGAATTTATTTTTTAACAGTCATTCTAACTATTCAGAACTAGGCTGAACTCGAAACATTTGTTTGTGTTTCTTTGAAAAAGTATTTAAATAGCAAAAATTCATGCATAACATACCTATTTTCCACCACATTTTTAAAGTGGAAATTGAAAGGACCAAAGGTGCGATTTTAAAGGTACCATGCATTGTTTCCCTGCTGAACTATAAGTCGTGTGGGTGTATGAAAAGTCATCAGTGCAATGAAATGTCTGAAATCTGAATAGCAGCAATAGGAATAGGACCATGCAACAATATTCATTCACTGTGGCTCAGTTAGTGTTTTGCGGTGCTATATTAATGTGCAGTAATATTATGTATTTCTTGTCAGTATTATTATGTTCTCTGGTTTTTTGCAACATTGTAAAATGAAGCACTAAACAATATTTTCGAGAAAAAGTATTGTTACGTCGTGTAACGCGCAATGTTTCGTCATAAACATAATGCATAAAACACATCTAATCATCGACTCATATACTTCAACACGACAAATAGGCCTTTATTTTTTTGCATTTTTTATCAACAAAATTGTGCAAAGTTCTCACAGATAATAGTGAATTAATCGCAAGGATAGGAAAGCAATGCACTGTTCACCTCATCATGTAAAAGTTTGAGTTGTTGTTCATGTTCATTGATATGTGCATGCTAATTTCCTCTTTTAAAAATAGTTCAAGCTTGCAATGCGATATAATAATAATGATCTAATGTTAAGTGCGTTGTGTTGTGTTCATATTTTTGCCCTATCCCACTTTAATGGGGGCTAATAAATGCACACAGTCGTGTTAGTATTCATGGCACGTTCATGTCGCGCTAACTTGACAAATTCACTTTTATCTCTTTTAAAACTTTTCTCGATTAGCTTCAGTTTCAGTTTAGTTGCAGGTTCGGACCAAAGTGCAGTTTCATTCCATCCTTGTTAACAAAATGAAAACATTTCAAATTTCTTTTGCCCTTTTGGGTGTGCTGATTAAATTCGGTTAGTAAGAATCTCGTGTAAGATTTGCGTGTTGACAAGCCTCGTAAACAAATAAGTAATTTATCAATTTATTTGTAGGAAACTGTGACGTTTGCCTTCTTCCTCCCGAATCGGGAAAATGTTCTGAAGGAACTGCAGCTAAAGAAGAGATTCGTTTTTATTACTCTGCGAAAAATTTAAAATGTACGGAGATGCCGTACACAGGATGTGGGGGCAATCCGAACAATTTCAAGACCCTGGAGGAATGTAAAGAGAAGTGCGGAAAGAAACGTGAGCCGACTTTAATACCTTTTTTCGCAGCTACTAATGCTTGAGTCTGATTTGAAAATTAACACAATTTTCATAAAATATAAATGATTAATGCACAGCTCATGAAACGGAACTAGCCTTGGCCATAACGGAAGCCCAAAAGAACTCCTCTTGTTGGTTTGGATATAAAACGTATGGGATTGGCGATTCAATCCCAGAGATCACTTCAGAGAGTCCTTGCAGCACAGGTTGCTTCTGTGCTGATGGATATCCCCAAGGAAGCCCTCCACGAATTGTGTGCGCCCAAGTAGACTGTCAGCCATATCCATCTGGAGAAGGCTGCGTTCCAGTTAGAAAATCAGAATCTGACTGTTGCTCAGATTACTATTGTCCTGAAAGTAAGTAATTAGTAGTTAATGTCAATGGCCCATAAATTATAAATTACCGTCGATCTGGCCTGCTTAAATGTTTCTAGCACTTCTGATTTTAAAAAAGTAATACATATACACATAGTTTTTTTCTGACAATATTAATTTTGCTTGAAAACAGACGATCAATCAAACAATACGACGACCCCGTTCAAATGCACCTACAATGGGAAGGACTATGTCGAGGGGCAAATCATTTATCCCGATGATTATCCTTGCATTACATGTCATTGCAGTAAAAATTGGAAAGGTGAGTCTAGATTTTTATTGTATTTTCCAACAATGCAATCTCATAATCCATCTCATCATCAGCCTAATTCTCACAAAAATTAGAAGCCAAAACTGAAGGCAGCTTCACAACCGAAATAAATATCTAACACGACGGCCCTATATCATTCTAATTTATTTTATAGCCACTGTTATTAGAGTTCTTTATCAATTTCTGCGAATTTTAGTATTTCCGGTGCAGATTGATTTGATACCAAAGCGGACTACGATCACAAAAAAAAATCATATACGTATTCAAATGCATTTTAGTTTATGAATGGTAATTTGAGTTAGAAGTTGACAACGGATGTTTTATACTTAATGCATGATGTTGACTACCAGTAGTAATCTGTAAAATATTTCTAAAAATACTTGTTCATAACTTTAGTGCTAAAACATGAAAAGTCGTGCACACAGTATGAGTGCGAAAACACGTCTCATGCAAGTGAACTGAACACGTCCTCTATTTTGCACATATCCGGTCCTTTTTATTTGCATAATAGAAAAAAAAACTTTATGAATGTAGATTATTATCACACGGGAAGTTCGATACTCTAATGGAATGATGTAGAAAAGTCTTCACTAGTTGACGGTTGACATGCATGTGTTTAGCCTTTTAATTTTATTGCTTCAATTACGCTTCAAAAATAAATGACAAATATAAAAATAAAATGCAAATGAATATGTTTTAGCGGTTCATTTATGTATTACCTTTTTAATTTTTATGTTACTCCACAGGTTCACTCACAACGGAGGGAGGTGTCTGTAAGGAAGTAAATTGCGGACTCGCCATTTACAATCAGAACAACTTGGTGAACAAGTGCGAGCCACAATTTTACACGACGAGTAAGGGGAAGCAATCATGTTGTCCCATTGAATGGAAATGTGCAAAAGAAAATAGCAAAGGTGATAGTGGCGAGAAAAAATAGGCTTCAACTTTAAATTGGGGTATACAAAAATGATAGACAAGTTTCATTTTACATTTTAATTACCATCAGTATTTGTAAAAAGTAATTTGGTGTCTCCTTTGCTATTATTATCTCAATGTAGATTTTAAGGTAAGCAATTAAAATCGTGTAGGGAAAGGGAAGCGATACTTTAATATAGTGAAATGTACTTACTTATTCTTAAATAGTTTGGTAATGAATAATGAGATTTAAAATCGCAAGTCAAGCACGAACCGTGATTGAGTGATTGAAAGCTGCATTGTGATGATCTGTGAATTTGATTTTGTGAAAAAAAAATACTTTATAATATTATATTATATATTAATGCTTATTTCCGAAATACCTTGTTCTTGTTCTCTTTTACTTTTACAATAAATAATGTAGGATATATACCTAAGGTACTTACTATCTGTTTAAGTATTTTGCAGGAAGAATTAAAGCAACGTTATTATTTTTTACTTCAGATGTGACTTTATTTGTATCTTGACGTTCGCGATTGCTAAACAGATTGGATGCAAACATTTTTGCATTCATGCGTAATGCATTTTCTGTCAACCTGTCGGGGAAAGGGGGAAATCTGGGTTAGATGTACTCTTTGTTTTAGTTCAATAATGATGACTTGATTGCACTGATTGACGCTTGGTGCTGTTGTGTGATGTCGTAAATAAATTTATGTTCTTCAATTTGTCAATAAAAGTAAAATTACTAAATAAAATTAACTTCATAATAAGGTACATGAATTCGTAAGTTTATTATATCAAATGAATTTTCATTATTCATCGTGTGTAAGTATTNTATCTTGACGTTCGCGATTGCTAAACAGATTGGATGCAAACATTTTTGCATTCATGCGTAATGCATTTTCTGTCAACCTGTCGGGGAAAGGGGGAAATCTGGGTTAGATGTACTCTTTGTTTTAGTTCAATAATGATGACTTGATTGCACTGATTGACGCTTGGTGCTGTTGTGTGATGTCGTAAATAAATTTATGTTCTTCAATTTGTCAATAAAAGTAAAATTACTAAATAAAATTAACTTCATAATAAGGTACATGAATTCGTAAGTTTATTATATCAAATGAATTTTCATTATTCATCGTGTGTAAGTTTTTCTAATCGCCAGCGAGCTTTTCTATGAAATGCACCATATTACAAAGCATTCTATGATTCTTCATTTGCATTGTTAAATAGAAAATGGACTGTATGACTTTAGCCTTCGAAAACGTTGTAATTAAATAAACAGCTTCTTCAGTTTTATTTTACATGTTATAAAATTATACAAAACAAAAATTAATAACAATACAAATCAATGCAACAAGTAAAAAAAGTAAATGCTTTCATCAGGTTCAGAAAGTAAAAGAATAGATAAGAATTTTTCTTGCATCAAGCTACATATCAAGAAGATTCTTCCACTTTACTACTCTGAGAAGGCATACCAAGATTAAACGGGACGCTCTCTCGTTTAGAATCATTTTCAAAAGTAATTTGAGAGTCATCTGAAATGGACGTGGTAGCTTCAGTGGTCGGATCGTTTTCTAGAACATCAATGTCTTCCAGACTGAAGCCACTTCTGCTACTAGTACCGCTGTAGTAAAAATGACTAGGATAACAGGCTTCTGTTGCTTTTCCGGTGTAACCTAAAATGACGCGAAAAATTAAATAACTTTTCTAAATATGCTCATCTTCATATAAATACTTTCACTTTTCAATTCAACCAACCCGGCGGGCAGAGACACATGGGCTGACGACGTATTACTTTGCAATCTGCTTTTGGAGCACATATCGCTTCCGAGCATACAGGTACGCAGACACCATGTCTATCATCGCATTTGTCCTGCCGATCGCAATCAATGTCTGATGTACAAACACGTTCACAGTTAGGCCAGACTCCAACGGACCCAAAACAAACGCATTGAAGTCTTCCATCAACATTCTGGCATTTGGCATTCGGACCACATTTCGTAGTTGAACAGTACGAATTTCCGGGAACGTCTTGCTTTATTGGAATGCGCTCGCAAAGGAAGCCGGGATTACCTTGATATCCCCTAAAAAGAATTGATACCGCCTAATAAAATCAATTTACTTTAATGGAATGATATATTGCCAAGTTGGTAAAAAAAATAACCTTCTGCATCGGCATTTTGGAATGCCCCTTTGCTCATCCACATAGCATTCAGCATTCTCCCCACATTTTTCACGTTCACAGTTAGGCCAGACTCCAACGGACCCAAAACAAACGCATTGAAGTCTTCCATCAACATTCTGACATTTGGCATTCGGACCACATTTCGTAGTTGAACAGTACGAATTTCCGGGAACGTCTTGCTTGATTGGAATGCGCTCACAAAGAAAGCCGGGGTTACCTTGATATCCTCTACAAAAGAATTGATACCGCCAAATAAAATCAATTCACTTTAATGGAATGATATATTGCCAAGTTGATAAAAAAAATAACCTTCTGCATCGGCATTTTGGAATGCCCCTTTGCTCATCCACATAGCATTCAGCATTCTCCCCACATTTTTGGTCATCACACGCGTGAACACACATCTTCAATTGCTTTTCCAAACTGAATTGGCATTTCTCGGATTTTGGACAGTCGTGTGAAGATTTGCAGAGGCGTGTACAGTTAGTTTGGGCAGAAAATCCGGATTTTGGTCGACAAGCGCAAAAAGGAAGGTGGGTATTGGGATTTACACGACATATAGATCGAGAAGGACATGAGTATGAAAGACATGGATTGAGATCTTCATTGTCAGGAAACTTGACTGCTACATAATCATAAAATATTACGGATTTAGGGGCATTGTGAGAATGTACTTATTTCTTCGTTTAATTATAGGGGGAATCTTAATGAGAAAATAAATCAATCTAAACCTGCAGTCTCGTTGTGTTCTTCACTTCTGAGAGAAAATTCGAGTAACCTCAAATAACCTTTAAAGTAACCGGTACAAACATATGTACCTTCAGCATCTCGGAAATCTTTTATGCTGACTTTGAAACCATACTTTGGATCAAAAGTTGCCAAAGGTGGTTCAATGTTCCGTAGTGAATCCTGAATGTCCAAAGCAAGATGTTAATATATGTGATGAAATTGAAGTAGTTTTAATAAACTATATGTACACATGTAATAAAATAGCATCTTACGTCAAAGAAAACTTTTCTCAGAGTCTACTCTTGCCGACTTGACAGTAACCGGACAAGGAATGATGACGTAATCCGTTCCAGTTTTGTAGGTGATGGCCTTGCCAGCATGGGGTACAAAAATTTCCGGACCTTGTGTGTAACCACGTATCATTCATTGATATAAATCGATCATTAAACATTTGCATGTTAAATTATTATGACATTGATTTACCTGGGACAAACAAATGGTAACTCGAATACACTTTTGGAAATTCAGCATAGCTGCAAGCATACAATCCCGTGTCCTTCTCATTTGCACTAGGGATGAAGAGTGAAGCTTTGTAAATCTCTTCGTTATTCTCCTCATCCACCTCCACGGTCGTGGCAAATTCTGGTTTCTGCAAAAATCATAAATTCATTCACATCATTAATTCAGCATAAAAATGCATCTTGCACCACATCCCTGACACAATTTTTTAGGTCCTTACGCCTGGTCCACGATAGTTCCATTGGATAGGTTCATTTCCTTTACATTCAAGTTGCACACTTCTTCCTGGGTCTACCTCAATGTCAGTATTGACTATGTCATTAAGTAAAATTTTATTCTGGTCCAAGCCTTGCTTCCCCTCTTTTGTGAAAAAATTGGTATTTTCATATTCATTATTAATCAAGTATGCTACAGCAGTTGGAGGATGTAGTTCAACAGATTCAGAGTTGGCATGTATAATCACGAAGGAAAACACAAACACCAGCAATGCTTCACGCGATTTCCCCATTTCAAAATGTTTTAACTGATTATATAGAGCTTGTGCACGAAGGTCAATTTTAAAACTGATATAATCCACTAATTTCCAGTAACTAAATCATTGAACACTTTTCTCTTCACGACATTCTAGAACTGAACTTTCCCAAATTCAAAATTGATTTGAACTTCATGAAGCGTATCTCTCATCAAAGTTATGTTGTCTCTCAGCGGAGGTGAGTCAGGATCTCTTTTTGTCCCGTTGTTCCTTTTTTCTTCGTGCAGTAAAATGTTACATAAATCCGTGAAAAATGTGATGTAGGTGAGACTTTGGCGTATTTTACGTAGTAAAAAATGATGAATACAGACAGTGGTCGGTCAAGAGGTCCATGGATCAGATCAGAATACTTACATGCATGCGCAATAAAAAATTCTCAGAAGGAAAATTGACCGCACACTGGCTTTTGCTATCTTCAAGCATTGAAATCGTTTGGATTTGTTCCTTTTTTTACAAACTTTTACAATAAAATGGACAATACCGAAGAAAATTGAGAAATTCTGGGATTTTCTACAATAAAACAAAAAGATCACGCTCTAGGGCGAGGAGAACTGAACTTGACAATGAGAAGATAAGAAGAATGGGAAAAGGGAAGATCCCAAAAATGCATGTTCATGATGGCTCGCATAACTTTTTGCAAGAATACCTTTATCGTGTTATTAGTCGTCGTGATTAGAGATCAGTCCCAAATTCCTCATCAAGCAACTTGCAGTTGGAGATATGTAAAGCATGATGAGACGACTAACCATTTTTTTTCCTTGTGCAAATTTTCAACAAATACATTTCTTAAATTCTTTGTTCAATTCAACCTCATCTTTGTCTTGACTCCTTGTAATACTGGTGGTGGTGGTGGTAGCGTGCTATGAATCATATTATCAAGTTGCACTCTTGCCCTTCTTGCATGACAAGTTGAAATGAAAAGTTGGTTTTTCTTAACCTAAAAAAATGGAGGAAAATCACTTTCGAAAACTTTTTCAATACATACCTAATTTTGAGATTTTGCAAGAAATACATTTGAATACGCGTTTTAAAATTTATTTGGATTTGTTGAAAAGGCACAAAGGACAACACTCGTACCTACTAAATCATAAAAACTGGTTTCAATGCAGTTTAAAATATGCAGAATGCAGTCAACTTGGTGGGGAATACTGAAAACACTACTGGCTTGCATTTTTAACTGCCATTTTAAAAATGAATGAATGAGAGTGAAACTTTTTTGGATGTGTATTATCATCAACATTATACGTACATATGGATTAGGTGTAAGTAGCCTGTTACTGTATCGATCAATACACCAATACATCAACGAGAACTGAATTAATTAGATTTTAAATAACAAAGACGAAAAACTTTATTTCCGTTTGAATTTTAAAAAAGCTAAAACATTTCATGTCAGTTATAAATTTTATTTTGCCTGAGGTGGTGGTGGTGGTGGAAATGGGGGTGGGATTTCAGTAGTAGTAGTAGGCATTGGTGTGAGGATAGCTGGCATGCAATCAAGACCAATGTTGTCTTCGAGATCATCTGGAATTGGAAACTGGGGAATCGGGTAGTGTCCGTAGTTGTCACAACCATCACTTGAACCATCCGCATTAATAAGGTTGCACTTCCTGTTTGTGAAGAGGTTTAAAGCCTCCACCACAGCTCCTGCTGCATTTGTATGTGCCCCAAGAGTGTAAAAATATGCTGATCTTAATACAAAAATTCCACGTAAAATAATGTCCAAAAGGTAAGGTTTATCCCCACTTTGGTCAATTAGCGCTTTCATCAATGGAGCTACATCTCGAGCATCTGAAAGAATTACAAAATTATATAGCTTCACAAAAATTTAAATATCGCAAATTAATAGAAGTCCAATACATACAGTTACGAGAACACTCCGAGGCAAAATCATCCGGGCTTATGTTGTCCAAATTAATAATGGTTTCATCCTCAATCAGGTTTTCACGAACTTGTGCTTGGCTTCTTGCATAGAAGTAAAGTGGCGATCTAACAAGAAGGGCGAGATTTCCGAGCCAAACTTCGGCTTTAATGGGGAAGGGGAGAGATGATGAATTTTCAAAGACGTATGAAAAGTTACCAAAGCCTGACCATATTACACTGTCGTCTTTTGAAAAATACTGTTCCCAGAATTTGAATCCAACGGGTTTGCAAATAAAATTTTCAAATGCGCCAGTCAATAGATTCACTAGTCCATTAGCTTCAGCTCCATTATTAGAACCAGCAATGTTCTGGCCCAAACATTTGGCATAGCATTCCAGAGGAGTCATATCGGAATTCTCCTGCATTGAACTCTCCTGTGCACACTCTGTACAACCAGGATCAGTATTTCCGTCTATGGCGCTTGCTGCTTGCACTACATTGTCAAATGCTGACTTTTGTCGATCATTATATGCATCTTGTATCTTTGATAAGATGGTATTTGAGCCTCCTGGAAGTGGTTCCACTAAAACTTCCGACCGTCCAGATATGAGCTTCTTGTAAGCTGAAAAAATATTAATTTAAAAAAAGCAAATGATCAGATGAAGCTTTCAGCTTCTCGTATTCCTCTCAAACTGTAAATGAATTTACCTTGTCGATCAAACTTAACACTTTTACTGAATCCAAACACCAAAAAAATGTAAATTGTTATCTTTTTTATATTTACTTCTGCCATGATGTGTTTTAATGGAAAACTTTGATTTTACGTTCTAAATGTCATTACTACACGAACACTTTTTGATGGAGTGCCTATTGAGGAGATAGCTTTACGGTATCGTAGGTTCATTTACATTTCTCAGAATTCTTTCGAAGCGAACGTAAAAACAATGCAGGCATTCATAGAAAATGGATGTGATGGATTGCTGTTTCACTCGCAAATAGAAATGAAAAAAAAATCTGGGGCGGTGATTGCCTTCTTAAGCATTCAACATTTTTATTTTCTCAGTCATACATAAATGCAACAAAACTTAGAGGTTAAGTTATACAAAAATTACAACGAACGATTTAATATTTATTAAATATCAACTACTGATAACGTATTTTCATTTGAAAAATTAAAACTATTCATGAAATATCGGGGCGAACTGATACTTTCTGCGTCTTCAATTGATGACGAAGAGGACCCTATCGAGGAAATATAACTGGCTGATACTGTAGTAGTGGGAGGGATAAGCGTTATTTCGGTGCCCCACTCTGTTGTGTTTCCTTCGATTTCATCATCAGCTTCGTCATCTTCCTCACCGACCACATCTTCACAATTCTCTCCCGCTTGACAACCTGATCTTGAGCGGAAGCGATTCGATAAAGGTGCTCGCTCTGTGACAATGACGCCATCTTTTATGGACTGGCCTGGAGATAAACAAATGGCATTGTTTTTTCCGCGGATAATGACACATTTTTCGTCAGGACTTGGACATGGCGATGGTGAACATGGGTTAATAGAAGACCTTCGTTCAGGAAATTTACTTTTGTCTAGGTTGAGATATAAAAAAGATTAGAATTTACTCGCTATGATTATCTGAACAGACTTTGCATTTGTTTAAAAATTACCAAATTCCTTGTCTATTGCTTTGCAATATCCGTCAATACAAGTTTCGTTGTTAGCACAGGTTGGGGTATCTTTTATCACACCTTTGAAGAGGTTCACATGATTTGTAAGGGTCCCCGACAAAACCCTTCATACACCCACAGACCGGCATGGTCTCACTTATCCCCACCGTAGTCATATTCGCATCATAACAAATCGAATTCCTTCCACACGGACTAATAATTCTGTCACCAGATTTGACAAAACAGCTACTATTTTTGACGGTTTCGGGAATCTCTGAAACTAATTTTTAAAAAATTAATCAAGTTGAGCATATAAATAGTAATTGCTTTAAAAAATTTACTTTTTAATTCATTGTTCTCATCTTCTGTCACGAGTCCATCTCTCAAGGTCTCTCCGTCCAGGTTCGTCTTTAAGCAAGCGGGTTTATGCATGTGAGGAACACAGCTTCTTCCGGGTTTGCAGACGTTTCTAATATTGCAAGGATTTACACATCCACGACCTCTCAAACAAGTAAGAAAATGAAAGCAGTCTTCGTCCTTGTTGCATCTAGAATATCCTCTTTTAAAATAAATAGAGTAAAATTAAATGCATCTTAAAGGTGCAATTAAAAACCAAAGTGGAAGTGAATTCGAACAATAATTGTGTGAATGGAAGTCATCTCGAATTCCAACCTTTCTGCGAAACAACCCCTCTTCGAATAGTGGATCTCCAAGAAAATTATTTTCGCACTGACAAACAAAATGGTTTCGTGTGGCTTGACAAACTGAATTTGGCCCACAGGGTGAGTTTTTTCCTCCACAGTTTATCTGGTCGATTTCATTTCCATTTGAAGTATCTAAATTTTCTGTTGAGGCTGATGGTGGAGGATATGTGGGTGAGGTGGATCCAAGAATTTCAGAAAACAGTGGAGTGCACCTATAAAACGGGTCTCCAGTTGTCGATTCCGGGCACACACATCGTGGAAAGTGATTCCTTGTGTGGCAGTTTGCTCCTGCTCCACACGCATTTACACACGGATCTTCACATTTGTCTTGAACGCACATTTCACTGTCGGGACAATCTATATCATATCGACAGTCTCTTCTGCTTGGTGTTTTGACCTTCTCGTGGGTCACGTGGGTGCGATTTAGTGCAGGCGCAGAAATGGGTCGCTGCTTCTGTGATGAGGCAGTTGTAGTTGTAGGTTGTTGTGTTGGTGGTTGGAAAGTGGTAGTAACAATTTTCTGTTTTTGAGGGTGGGAAATTAGGACTTCCCTGAGCAGGATTCTTTGCCTTGCTTTCTTCTTTGGTTAAATGTGGTCGGCAAACTGCATCATTTTGAGTTGCGAATCCCGGTTTACAAGAGCATGCAATGATTCCATTGACATACTGACAATCTGAATTTGGTCCACAGGGATTTGGATTGCAGTGACTTTTTTCGCATTGCTGACCTTCCTGCGATGAATACGGGTCGCCATCATAGCCTACACATCACGAAACAGTTAGATGCTGGTATTTTAAAACAACTGCGTTCCGCGTAAATTATCAACCTACCTTCATCACACTCGCAAATTGGTGTGTGGTTCAGAGTGTGACAGTGAGTGTGTGGGCCGCAAATAGAATTAACTCGACAAGGGTCTTGGCACTTCTTTTTATAGCAAGCAAGGTCGTATGGACAGTCATCGTAAGACTCACAAGTGAATTCAGTTCCTGGATTGTTATTATTATCTGAATCTGATGGAGGGCTGGCAGAACTCTCAGTTTCATCCTTTTGTTTGCATTCCACGTAAGGGTTTCCAGTATAGTACTCCATGCATTTGCAGACCGCTGTTCCATTTTTGTTGAATTGACAAGATGCATTTTCGCCACATTTTTTGTCACATTTTGGACTGTCCTGAACTGGAGGAGGATACGGGGTTGTGGACGTTGTCGTCGTTGGAAGATGTGGTTGACTGGGCTGTTGATGATGACCAGGTTCGAATTCGCTGGGTTCATCCTCTCCAGAAGTGCCAGAATCTGTCAGACGATTCATGAGAATCACTATGTTAGTGACTTGACCTTGGCTCTGAGTATACTTTATAGATGAGACTAACCTGCCCCCTCGTCTTCAACCAAGTCATATTTGATTATCTGAAAGTTACTGTTGTAATCCGCAATGCACAAATATGTTCCTTGAGGTTTACCGAGCTTCCCCGGATTCATCAAGAAGCCCTGTTTTGGGCTAAATCGTACGGAATCGTTCATGGGGCATTTCAAGACTCCCTACAAGCAATATTTTAATTTACAAAACAAAGTAAGTTGGAAGAAAAAACATATTGTGAGAATTCATTACGTTTTCCGATTTTTGTAGAGCAGCAATTGCACGGGGCTCACTGAGACTGCATGGGATTCTCACGGATTCGTCTTTTCTGGAGTAATAAATTGTTTCTAGGCCTTTGTTGGTAAAAAGAGCCGCTCCTATAAATATTATCCATTATCAAGTGGATTAAATAGTAAATACACCTAATCAAAGCATTCGATGGATTTTTAAGGAGCTCTTCAACTTACCTGTAACAAAAATATATACATAGCTATATTGTCTCTTGTTTCGCACACTCGTACAAATATATTTCCCCGTTTCCCTTTCATTTAAATTCCTTCTTGAGCCCAGATATAAATACGCACTATACGTGCTGCCCTCTCCATTGCTTCCAGGTGTGGTGGTGGTGTTTGTATTAAATTCAGGGTCAGAGTCTCCCCTGGAATTCAACCACATTTTGATTAAGACTTATTACTGGTTATGCTAAAATATAATTACGACCTTTATAGTTTGAGTTTGACTATACCTGTAAACCCATTGCACAGAATATGGCGCACGGCACTGGAGTAACAAAGCACTGTCACTTTTTGTCACTTCACCGAATAAGAGATCAGAGTTTCTGGAAACATTAACCATTCTCGTTCCTGAAGATGTGGATGAGGGTGATGGGGGATAACTATTGACATTTTCTCGTGTAACTTCATACACCTCTACCGTTGGTAATAATAATGTTGATGAAAGCTGAACCTGGACCCTCGGGTCAAATACTTGCATGCGACATTGTACTGTATGAAGTAGCGAAATGGCAAGGACGAAAATTGTCGGTGATCTTACCAAAACATCAAATAATCTCGGTTGAAGCATTATGAAAATTTTATGCCGTTAGCAAACTCGTAGAATTTAAAAAATCTCCACGAGATCTTTCAGATTCTTATTCAGTGCTCAAGGCATAAATGAACACTGAATAAGAAATCTGAAAATTAGAATTGGACCTGCAACTCAATCCTAGATTATGCAAAATCAAATTCATAGCCCAGCATGAAGAAGTAAGCATAGTTGTATGTGCAGATTTAGAGTTTTCAAAGACGAAACGACGAAAGTAAAGCCATAAAAATCGTCGATGAAGAATGTGTTTATCCATTATGCGTACCTAAACCTTCTACATAAAAGGAAAGGCAGCCCGTTACAAAAAACAAAATGATAAAAAAAAACGGGGGATGTAAAGCTAAACGCAAGGTGCATAGGGACCCGTGAAAACATTTTTAGAAAGGAGTTTGCGTCTGTTTCAGATGCCCCAGTTTGGGCGTTGGTAAGCTTCCGTGTTTTACCTCTGCCATTAAAAATCTCCTAAAGGTGATCGGATTTGCTGAAATTGTCGATACAGACTTTTTTGAGAGGATGATCTTTTCAGCCTTTGTGCATAGGTACTCATGGCCAAATATGTCTGCTTTATAAATCATTTTGCACTTTAATTGAGAAGGCAAATTATTTGTTTGTTTCTGTTGTGTTGTATTATCAAGTGATTAAAGTCTAAAGTTCTCCTCACCTTTTTATTTCTACTAATTGGCATATCGGATCGGATTTGCAAATAATGATTTTCCGTTTTGAAAGTTTGAAAAATACATAATCGCTTGTAACAGGTCATTTATTGCCATGATTTTTTCTCTAAACGAAACATCTCGTACATTGTACATAGTTTTAATGAATGTACTATTAAACGCGTGTACCATGAAAAAGAATGAGGAACATAAATATTAAAAGTAAAGGAGCCTTTGATGTAAGAATAATAACCTACCACCATGTTCCGTATTTAGTAGGAGTGACCATCCAACCGTGTCTTAATGAAAGAATGAATGCAGAAGCAGGCTTTACTTGGGAAGGAAATAAACCGATAACAATATAATCACTTAAAAGTGATGATGACCCATACGGAACATTACCTTTTCACTTGAAGGTGAAGGGAAACTGGTTTTCAGATTTTCTTCGTTTAAATGGAAGATCACAAGCTCCGTTTCAAATGAATAATAAAAAGTGGTTGAAACATTCACCAACTTTATGTTGCAGCTTTTTTTCTGCTAAGCATACAATAAAATTCTGGGGAATGCAAAAACATTTTCTTTTTAAATTATGATAACATGAAACTCTAGTACATTACATGCACCACCAACCGGATTTCATTGTCAAAAATTCTTTATTTTATAACGTTTGATTATTTTATTGATTTATTAATTTTACACGATTCTGTGGATAACATAACATTTTTAGGTGTCACGGAGTGAATAAAATTAAAATACACAGCTAAATAAGAAAAACTACGATTTGAACAAGTTCAGGGTTTTTTCTTCTTCGCACAGTTAAAACCCATGCATCCATCCTTACTTACATCTTCAATTTTAGTGCATTGAATCCACGGAACTCCTACGTAGCCCTCGTTGCACTTGCAACTTGCGGTATGATTAGTCACGCTGAAATTAGCATTGCAACAAAGGATCTCCTTGAAAAGATTGTACTCATTCATTTCATAACCTATTTTTTAATAAATTGTAACAGTACCTGCAAAAAGCGTTAGAAGCGCAGTAATGCTTTTCTTCCAGACATGGATCCATGCACTGATGGTACTGACACGACATGGTTTCAGGACAGTCCTCACTTTTCTCACATTCTGGTTTACAGTACGGATACTCACCCTTGTAACCAGATTTGCAAACACATTGAGGTCTGAAAATAAAAAGCAATATTAATTTATTCAATCTGAAGTCTTGGTGGCAGACGAACAAGTTGATTTTAGTTTTGAAAAAGTACCTTCCATCTATAACTTTGCAATGACTCTTTTCATCACAATGTCTACCCGTTCCAAAACCACACTGCCCCAATAACAACAAGTCCTTCTTTCCTTGTATCTTCAACTCCTTCTTGTGTTTGCCATCTTTGTTATGTCTTCTTTGATATCTTGTATTGCCTCGATTATTATTGGAATCACTATCACTGGAAGAGTTTATGACGTAGTCTTTATCACCACTTTCATAACTTCCATCACCACTGTCATCATAATAACCGCTATCAAAACTACCACTAATCACGCTCACATTACTATCATTCAAATTAATTAAATTAGTGCTGTTTTGAATTACTGCATGGGCACTGGTACTATTTTTAAAAGATCCACGAATTATTATTAACTTTCTAGAATTTTGTTGTCCCAGAATAGCTATATTAGATGGGTACGCTGAAGCTGTGCTACTGCTACTAGTGAGTAACTTTGGGCGACAATCCAGTCCACTCGCTGGACTCCCCACATAACCTCTCGCGCAAGTACAAAGAACATTTCCTTCAATAACTCGACATTCAGAGTGGGCTACATCAGCGCATGGACTATGCGCAGGGGAGCAAGGATCTTTGCATGTTTCATTTATGCAAATGTGATCCGACAAAAGGCAATCCCTTGAGGTGAGACATTTACCACCCAAATGAGGTGAAGTAGGACCGGTGCAATCGAACGGAGAAATGCATACACATCTTTTGATTCCTCTTACATCGCGTTCACATCTTCGTCCAACGCCACATGTTTCCATGTCGTAGTCGGCATATGGGTTTTTGAATGAACATTCATCACGAACATCTTCTCTGGGAGGTGATTCGGGAAGATACGGCACTGATGGGGATGGGAAAGCACTAGGTGTTTGGAATGGCGCTGGGGTATCTAAAGGTGACATTGGTCTGCCCAAAGTTTTTGGAGTCGGAGTATCCCCAACGACAAGTGAGGTTGGATTCGGAATGTGAGGAGGGGGATGACCAATTACAATCTCTATTCCAGCTCCTCCATACCCTCCACTATTGGGTCTGTTGGGGAAGTGTGAGGTAGGTTGTGAAGGTGGGAACGCTGGCTTTGTACCATGATACGGTGGAGCTGGAGGAAGTCCTGGGGTGTAATAATCACGGTCACCATCAGACATTGGGGGTGGAGGATCTCGATGATGACCCCATGAGTGCCCCTGGTAATCCAACTCAACTGGTACGACCGGCGTTGTACGTATTGATGTTGTTGGTCGCATCGGTATTGTGGGTGTGTATTCATTCGGCGGAGATGAAATTATTGCATAACGACACTCCTGATAGGGGTTACCATCATATCCATTCATGCACTCACAGAGAGGGGCATTGTTAAAAACCCTACACTCTGCGAATTTCCCACATGGATTTGGAAAGCAAATAGGATCGGCGGTTGGTGAGGATGGAACCGCAGGAGGTGGAGGGGGAGCAGTCCTTCATGCACTCACAGAGTGGGGCATTGTTAAAAACCCTACACTCTGCGAATTTCCCACATGGATTTGGAAAGCAAATAGGATCGGCGGTTGGTGAGGATGGAACCGCAGGAGGTGGAGGGGGAGCAGTCCTGATAGGCATGCAGCTCACGTATGGGTTGCCTTCGTACCCCGGGGGACACACTGAAATTATGATACATATGTAATGTGAAATCAATGATTGCAAGTTCATTTATTAAAAAGAAACAATTAATTTTTTACCGCAACGGTTTTCTTGTTGTGATCGGAGCAATTTTGCACTTGAATAAATACTCCTATACTTTCTCAAAAAGCCAGGTTCGCAAATGGCCTGATAACCGCATAAGCCATTGCAGAGATTTTGGCACCTTCCTTCCAAACAGTTTTCGCCTTGTCTGCAATCCGCATCATATCGACATTGAGTATTACTTCCGGTTGTAGTACTGGTTGACGGATAAACTGATGGTGGGATATGTGTTGAAATGCGAATACAGTTAGTAGAATCTCCAACAAAACCTCGCAGGGCACACACAAGTCCTGCTTCCCTGGATAACATGACATTCGGCTGGACTTTGGCAAGGATTTGGGATACAGGGATTACCCCAATTAGTGGGTGGTTGTGGGGACAAAGGTGTGCCAGTGCAATGTACCATTGGGTTCCCTGTTGTGCCTGCAGGACAGGTACAAATGGGATCCGGTGATGTTGGCGATAAGCTGCATTCAGCATTAGTCCCACATTTTCCGGCACACGCAGGTTCAAAACCCTTTTCACATATTTGGTCCTTGCATTTTCGTCCATACGGACAATCCACGTCAGAGCTACATTCTTTCCGCTGGCATGCCGGAGGGTGACCCACATAACCTGGAGGACCTAAAATCAGCAACAAAACCATAAACTATGTCAACCAAAAACTATAAACTATGTATGCAAATTAAAAAGTGTTAATGTTCTAATTGACTAACAGTTGTTCCACGGTCCAGGTGTCGTGGAGTTAAACTTATAACAACTTTTTAGGGGATCTCCTAAAAATCCAGCAGGACAACTTTTCAAAAAATATAAAACGAAGGCACATTATCAAGCAAATAAATCATTATATTTTTTGCGAGATTTAAGAAATGACAACAACGAAACGGATATAGCTAAAATAAAATGATTTTTATATGTTGAATTGGAAATAATATTGAGACTGCACCTGCACTGAGCAGTTCGTTTTGATCCGCTCGATAGAGCCCTGCATTCAGCATTTTGTCCGCACGGACCTAAAGCAAAAAGCAAAAAAGAAACTAAATAATTTTACAATGGCACTTCGCAAAATATTTTGTAGGGAGTACAGTAATACCAGGACACGGGCTCTGGCAAATAGACTTTATACAAGCTTCATCATCATTGCAATCCAAATTATCTGTACAGCTCTTCACGCAATTTGGTGGAAGACCGGTATATCCGTTTTGACAAGAACATTTTGATTGTCCCCGATATAATATGCATTCTCCCCCTAAAATGTTACAGGTAGTTTTAATAAAGTCCAGTAAACTCATTAAAAAATATGTTCGCAGAAGTTTTATATGAAACTCACCCTTCCCGCATGGCGAAGGATTACATGGATCACTAGTGCATTGGCCTTGTCTGCAAAATTTTCCTAATAAAAATATGTTCGCAGAAGTTTTATATGAAACTCACCCTTCCCGCATGGCGAAGGATTACATGGATCACTAGTGCATTGGCCTTGTCTGCAAAATTTTCCTCGTGGACAGTCCTTGCTAGATCGGCATTTCCCTAATTTCAAAGCATCATCATCAAAAATAGTATGAAGGGCAATTCATCTTGTTGAATCATCATCACACACCCTCTGCACTAATGAGTAAAGTGAGAATTGTCTATTATGCATATTTACCTGGTGCACATTCATCATAAGGATCTCCATTCAAGCCGCGGAAGCAGTAACAAACAGCTCGGCCATCAACAACGCTGCACTCCGCCTTCGGAACAAAGTGATAGTTATGATTTGGTTTCATATTCATCATTCATACACATAATTAGGTACATGAAATTTTTAACGTCCTCAGAGGGATGAAACTACTACATGCTAACTTTCAATTCCCATTTCCAACAAATTCGTCATATTTACGTTGTTTTTTTGGTTTTGTTTTACAAGCTTCGCTGACCTTGTGGATTTTGATATTGAAAAGGGAGTCATATTGTTTAAAAAACGTAGCATGGTCACTCGACCCTCATTATCTTGATAAACATGACACAGTTTTTCCGCACCGTATGCTCGGCCATCAACAACGCTGCACTCCGCCTTCGGAACAAAGTGATAGTTATGATTTGGTTTCATATTCATCATTCATACACATAATTAGGTACATGAAATTTTTAACGTCCTCAGGGGGATGAAACTGTACTACATACTAACTTTCAATTCCCATTTCCAACAAATTCGTCATATTTACGTTTGTTTTTTGGTTTTGTTTTACAAGCTTCGCTGACCTTGTGGATTTTGATATTGAAAAGGGAGTCATATATATTGTTTAAAAAACGTAGCATGGTCACTCGACCCTCATTATCTTGATAAACATGACACAGTTTTTCCGCACCGTATGCATGCATGTCCTTATGTGCGTAAAATCATGTCATTTCAAGCGGTTTTACATGACTTATGATTTTGAACTAATTAAATTACAACTTACTTGCTTTCCGCATGGGGATGGATCGCATAGATTTTTTCCTGTAAAAAAACATGTGAATTTTTATTCGGCAGTTTACATATTTGAGCTATCGCTTTTCATAAATAGAATTACCAGGCTTCGGAACATAAGTAGGTGGGGCGACCACTGGAGAAACTGGCTTCGGTTTTTCACCTTCGCGCATCACAACATGTTCCACAACCCTAATGCTTCTTTGGTAATTTGCTGTACAAACATACGTCCCTGAGGGATTGCGCTGCTTTTTTAAGTTGACTAAAAATCCACCTTTTGCATTGAAACTACTGGCTCCATTCACTGGACAAACAAGTTTGTCCTGTGATTCCAATTCAAAAGTTT
>JAHZMX010000696.1:0-13842 GCA_027743895.1 Seira musarum | reverse complement strand
ATTGTTGAAGATGCAAATGGTTCATGCGGCCTTAAGGATACTTGTATTTTATGCAGCGATCCTATTGAATCCTCAACGTATTCATGGAAAGTGCGCTACATTAAGATACATATGATAAGAAACCACAAACCTGAACTTGACGAAAAGTTGAGAAATCTTATGGATAAACCCAATTTGGCTGAACTTCTGGCGGAATGTAATCCCAATGGAATGG
This sequence comes from Seira musarum, assembly GCA_027743895.1. Taxonomy (NCBI): domain Eukaryota; kingdom Metazoa; phylum Arthropoda; class Collembola; order Entomobryomorpha; family Entomobryidae; genus Seira; species Seira musarum. The sequence goes on along the minus strand of JAHZMX010000696.1, from coordinate 13,628 downwards.
TGTGTCAGTGTGGGTCGTACCTGCCCAATAAGAAATTGGCGGCGTTGCATGTGAAGCGTCTTTGTAAATTCAAACTGGGAAATCGTGACGCACGTACGGAGAACAGCGGTCTGACTAGTTACATAGACGTAAAAATGGATACGACACCTTCGTCATTTCAAGCGGAGGAAAGGGAGGAAGATCCTATTGATCCTTTGACTGAGGATTTTAACCAGATGCCTTCGTTATTTAATAATGACGTTAAAAGCGAACTTACACTTGAAGATGTGGCGGAAATGCCCGAGTTGGAATTGGAAGTTCAAGGGAATTTGAATGTAATTTAAATTAAGCAAAAATTTCAATGTCCTGAGAAAATGAGAAACCCCTGGAAGCTTATTTTATACTTAGGTGACTGTTGAATTAGCAAAAAGATTCTTTTATCATTGAAATATTAAAGTTTAAAATCATAAAATTAGATATAACGTAAAATGCATATTTCTTTATCCATTGTATTACAATATGATGATTTTTTAGAATGTTTTTTAGAATGAAGTAGTTATATCACACCTAAAGTTGATCAATAAAAAATGCTGGAAAGTGGCAAAATGTAATGCCTTTAAAACATACTGAGTTATGGACATACACACAAAATGTAAAATGTGTTAATAATTTGAAAATAGGTTATATTTTAGAGTGTTATTTGTTTCATTCCAAACAATCTTTAATAACATAGCGCAATAATCATTTAAGGGAATTTTTGGTTAACGATGGATTTTTTTACTTCTGTCTGGTTTTTTCTTGCATGTACTCCCCAACCCACGTGAACACGTGCACTGCAGGTTTTCCTGGTGCACCAATCCAATCCATCAATCTTAGGTAGAACATAAGTGGTAGTGGTACTACGTACGCCCACAGTGGTGGCATATATAATGCTGTAGTTCATTCAATATCATATGAGTTTTTAAAGACATGTGTTATACGGAAGACTTTTTTTCTTGGGGTTCAAAACCGTTATCCAACTTAAGGACTTACACAACACATGTCGCGCCGCTCATGTAACTGCCGTCTAAGAATCGCTTACATCGCCATGGAACCCCATAGACTAAAAAACGCCGTCCGTGAGAGTGCTTAACATATTTTTTGAGCAGGCATGTCTGTGATGGGATGTAAAACTTCAAGTTTATTTTAAGCACTTGGTCGCAAACTTGTAAGGAGTGTGCAGTACTAATGGACTTTTCTAGACTAACGTGACCTACACAAGAAGCCCTAGTCGTTATAGTTTAGGTTTAGTTCTCAATTTTAAAAAAATCATATACAAGTTAATTTTGATAATCGATGTCTGTGAAGCAAAAGCTGCATCCGTTGTCAACATTTAAATGATAACGTAATTTCATTTAACTTTAATGACCGAGGTTNGCCGTCCGTGAGAGTGCTTAACATATTTTTTGAGCAGGCATGTCTGTGATGGGATGTAAAACTTCAAGTTTATTTTAAGCATTTGGTCTCAAACTTGTAATGAGTGTGCAGTACTAATGGACTTTTCTAGACTTACGTGACCTACATTAGAAGCCCTAGTCGTTATAGTTTAGGTTTAGTAGTTCTCAAATTTAAAAAAAATCATATACAAGTTAATTTTGATAATCGATGTCTGTGAAGCAAAAGCTGCATCCGTTGTCAACATTTAAATGATAACGTAATTTCATTTAACTTTAATGACCGAGGTTTAACTTCGACTCATTAACAAAAATAAACTAATAATCAAGAAATATATTTTAAGTTAATAATAACTGAAAGCAAAAACATTTGAGTGGATCATCACTTCATAACGGACACAACGGAGATTTTGAAATTTTGAAAAAGAATTCAAGAGAAACTTCGTCTAGTGCTGACGTGATTTTGTTGAAAACCTGGTCGTTAAATTCCATATGATTTTTTAAATTAATTAAAGTTTCACTCCTCCCGAAAAAGTTGAGTGCTCCATTAATCATATTAGGAAATTTTTCATTTGGAGGAGAATAAAAAATTTATAATTTTTTTCGACTACCCAGTCCGTTTAATCCGCAGATTGGATTCATATGTGTATACTAACGTTATATTTTATTCTACATTGAGTGTAAAACATGCTAAGTGAGATCAGATATCAAGACATATCAACTTCAAGTTAGTTCAAGTTCCGTGAATTTTGGTAGCATGTTCAATTATCCAAAAGTTAAACTGGAAGGGACCTAATCAATAATCAAAACGTACTAAAAAAATTGCAGTGTGGTACAACAAAAATGAACTTCAATTTCTTCAAGGTGCTCTTTTGCATATTCTTCTGGATGTTTTTTTCCAAACCCTTTGCCGTAAGTTATCCAAAGCTTACGAGAAGTTCGGATTGGGATGCGACCGCAGCGTTGTCAAACAACTACGTTCTAAAAAACGTTATAATTGAACCTGTAAATTACCTGTATATTATTCATTCATACACCAGCTATTCAAGTGAGTCTATACAAGATGAATTTGTTCCTCGTATTATTACGAATAGATCTTACGGATTCCGCAAGCCAATGAAATACTACTCCAATTATCGACACAGCATGCCATCACAAATTTTGCTTGGACCCTGGGATCCTGGGAGCATTTTAATGGCTCGATTTGATTTTTGCGATGCGTCCCTTAGTCCAAGACATCTAATACTTTTCACGGTTCGCAATATACATGAGCTTAAAGGTAAATTAGGAAGAATTATGTCAAATGAAGTGAAATATATTCCCGCTTCGAAGATACTACTTTTTTTGCACAATGGAAAACTAAATTTTGCTCCAGTTCAAACTGGATACGCTAGTGATGGCACTGCAACTACACCAATGTATTTACTTCGAAATCCATTAAAATTTCACAAGCTCATGTATCACAACGCAGGGAGAGTTCGCCTACAAGCTTTAGTTTATATGCAGTATTTCACGAGTTACGTTAATCATTTACCTCTTTGTCCCTTTCTCCTCCAAACAAGATCGTTGGATGTTTATTATTGTTCAGATCAAATGCTGATATCCGCATACGTGTCTCAGCACCATAATTTCACTCTAGAAAGATGGAGATCTCACACGGAGAGTACACATGTGAAAAAGCTAAACACTAATCAGTTTTTGTCCATCAGTACAACAGCCACTGAATTAGCACGCAACAGTCTTACAAAAGAATCATTATATTTCCTTTCATTTTCAAGCCAAGTTTGTATTTACTGCGATAAAAAGACTGATGATTTCTCTGCTGAAGCTGAGGAAGCCTTATTGTGGCATTTACCATATTCTTGGAATGGATGGCTCACACTGATATCATTTCATGCTCTAGTCTTTCTAATAATCATTAAAATAAATAAAGGTAGTAAAGTAACAAATTTATTGACACAAGTATCTGTAGTATTTGCACAATATAGTGAAACAGGAAGAACTAAAAAATTGAAATATATTTACACTTACATGTCATTTCTATGTCTGCTAATGGAAAACTTGTACTCGAATAATATAACAAGTACAGTTTCGGTGTATGTGCATCCGGATGTAATTAAAAACTTGGGAGAGTTATTGGACAATGGCTATAAAATCCTGTACAATAAGAAGTATAAAGATGATTTAGCCGATCACCTGCTTACCACATTTAATGTTAGGAATTTGACTAATCGTTTCAACAATAGTTTTCAATACATTCCTAAAAATTCGTCAAGTTTGAGGGCCAGATCAAAGTATATGTTGCGTAAGTATGCGTTTATGTGGGACAAAACAACTTCTGCGTCCACTGTTCGAGGTCAGGAGCAACAAGTAAATCAAATTAGTGGAAATGATGAAAAGTACAGATGCTATCGTGTCAAAGAAGAATTCAATGAAGTTCCCTATTTCTTTAGTATTTATACGATAAATCGTTACTGGGTTGGGGACACAATTTCACGGTTGCGTGAGGCAGGATTTACGGATTATATTTGGGAACGCGTTGATTGGGCAGAACGGCTTAGGTCTAAGCAGCCTCTTTTCGATAAAACGATGAAACCCATGTTACAAATGGATAAGGTCACTTACGCAAAGCTTTCTCCTGTACTTTTATTTTGCTTATCTGTTTTCCTTACTTTAATACTAATATTTTTCTTGAAGTGGTTAATATTTTTTAAAACACGGAAAACGTGTCGATGCTGGATAGGGTTTGAAATTACGGATAAGGCCACCAATGAAGTGCAGAAAATTGAAGTTCTATCATATAAGTAGCCATGCTTCTTGAATTTAAGAGGAAGCTTGGGCAGCTAGATCTTAGATGAATATTTCTGACGAGGTTACTATTTTTCGTGATTTTTTTCGAGCACTGATGATTCTGTCAAAACTTAGGTTTTAGTGCAAAATGATCACGAGTAAACTGCCGTCACTGCATAAGCACCCGTTTATTTTTTAGAAAGAAAATATTTTTCCCCCTGAAAATGATGAAATCCTTATGGAGATTTACGTGGGAAAAGCAAAGGTTGCAAAGGAAGGAGGACTTTTAGTAACATTTCCAAAATTGGAAATAAGCAAAATCGGAAATTTGAAAATGTTGGTAAGGGTCCTCCTCCCTTTGCAACCTTTGATTTTACCATGTAAATCTGCATGAAAATTTCATAACTTTGAGATGAATTTTTTTTCTTAATGTGGCAGAAATGCTCGAGTTGAAATTGGAAGTACAAGAGTATCAATATCCACGAAAAATGAAAAAGCCTACTGAACACCTTAGCTGTTGGATTAGGACAGATATTCATTTACAATTCAAAACATAAAAATTTAAAATCATAAGATCAGGTTTGACGCGAAATACTTATTTGTTTTATATATTGTGCTAAAATATGATTATTGTAATGTGTCTCCATGATACAGAAGCAATATCACAAGTTAAGTTGATCAATAATAAATGCTGGAAAGTGGTTACATGGAAAATCTTTATTGCATACTGAATACTGACTGATATATATACAAATAAAATCTAAATCCGTCAATAATTTAAATAGTCCAAAAATTTTGCGTTTCAACTTCATTTAAATAAATCACAGGTGGTTACGCTTTTGCATTTGCTTTTTCCTCTAAATTTCAAGCTCCAAAAGTCCAAAACTGTAATAATGCTAGAATGCCATAAAGAAATACAGAATGTCATAGATGCAGTTTTGTGCTACATATATGTGATTTCTCCTTACCCAAACTCAAGTTCTACAACGAGAATGAGCAGAGCCGGTATTCTCATGTCTTATGAATGAGAGTTTTATTATAATCCTTTGACAATGCATCACGTCATGAGAAAGAACAAGGTAGCTGCCCAGCTGAAGCAGAAGATTGGAATATTTGAGTAAAACAGCACATGAATGCATGTGTCGTGTGTTGTAATGTAAACAAATTTGTAGGATTTCGTGTGCATGAAATCAAGTAAATAAATCAGTATTTTTGTTATAAATTCTTAAAACACTTTCGCTCATAAATGGCACCAACAATTTAGAAACTGGTAACTTGTGCAGTTTTTACTTCTAATTTTCTAACATTCTCCTCATAAAATCGTTTAGGTAAGTAAAGTGAAAATAAAAAAAGGATTGACGTGCTTTTATTCCATCTTCAAAAAATTATTAGTGTTTAATTATACAATTGTATATTTGCATTTGGCTTGTTTCGATTGTAGAATCTGATGACAAACATTTGCATTTGGTTCTAGCGACAAAGATGGAAAACGTCAATATTCATCCGGAATTGAAACAAGAGATTCACTTAATTGATGAATCAAACCCACAAAGTTTAATTCAATCCAACAGGAGCAGACGTTGTTTCTTTTGTCGAAGTCTGATAGAATCTTCCAATGGAGAAAAAGCTTCCTTTCAGAATCTATGGAGATTTCTAAAAATTCGTGATTCAGTCCAACTGCGGAAGTTTCAGAAACTACAGGCAAACATCTGTACAGAGTGTTCAAAATATTACGCCAACTTTGCAAACTTGTACAAAGAATTTGAGCTCGTAACCTTCCGACTTAACGCGTGTATTGATGACATACTTGGAAGGATGGAGAATGGAGACGTGAATTACAGAGATGAGTATGAAAAAGACTCAGAAGAAATTAAGCTTATGAGACGAGAGACTATTTCAAAGTGTGAGCCATGCTAAGCTAAACTAATTAATCAAAATCAGAAACAATTTTGGTCCAAATATAAATTTCAAAATTTTTTGTTATAGGCCAAGAGAAAGTACGGATAATGTCCCACTTACCACAAGCGGAGTTAAAACGTCTTCGCGAGGAGGACATTCCTATTAACGTGCAAGTATCTCCGCATCAAAGAAAAATATTGAAGACAGTTAATGTTAATACAAATGACGTTGCCACTGCAGCAAACGCCGATGGACAAGAACTTAAATGCACGTATTTCAACTGCAGAGCAAAATTTAAAGACAACCTTGCACTACGCTACCATCATCTCATTTACCATCCGGAACATTTCTTCCCAAATCAATTGAATTTCTTACCAGTCACGTACAAGCAGTTCCAGCAAATTCTAGGTTTACTATTTCAAAAATTTATTCAAGTCGATGGAGCACATTGTGTTTGCTCAATCTGTCCAAAACAATTTCGGGGCTCGAGTGCAAGTTTTAATTTGCTTCACTTGAAAATGCACTTGGTTGAGGCTCATCACTCTGCTTTAGAGGAAGAGTTGGAGAGAATGTTGAATGACTTGAATCTAAATGAAGAATTATCTTCTCACAATTCAACTGGATATTTTTGTCCTTGCGGAGTGTACATGGCTGATGATAAACAAACTGGGCTTTTGCATGAGAGCAACCATTGCGGCTTAAAATTAGCGCAATCTTGGACCTGGAGCTCTTCTCCTCGGAAAACTCCATCCTTAAAACAGAAATGCAAAGAGAGAAAAAATAAACTTCTGGTAAATTTTGAGCCGTTCGCGAAGAAAACGCCATCGGCTTCTACAAATGGAAATAATTTACGAAAGGCTAGGGCGCGAGAGCGTACTCTTCCTTGCCCGTTTTCTTCTTGTCGGGCACTAGTAGCCCCCGCAAAAGGCTCTGCAGCGGAGTCGCATCATAGGCATTTTGTTAATCATCATTGTGCGGAATACTACTTTGCTGATTTGAAACTGGACGAAGTTACTCCAGAGCAATTCCAGAGACTAGTTTACGATGTATTCTTTCAAGAATTTGTCGGTGGGGAACGGGAAACGTGCTTGCTCTGTTCAAAGAATTTTTACACTTCCAAACCTGGCATGAGACTGACTTTTATTAAAGCGCACTTGGTAGCAGCGCATCTACCAATATTGAAGGAAAAGTTGCTGGAACTTCAGAAAAATCCTGACCTACAGGAAACACTGGATCGTGCAAATTCAAATGGAACATTTTGTGATTGCGGAAGTTACTTACCCCACATGTGGCATAAAAGTTTCCATCGTGCTAACCTCTGCAAGTTAACAAGTACCTTAAAACCAAAGTCCAAAAAACGAAATCGTAAGTATAAAAGGCTTACACCCTCCCCAACTACAATTACGGGACCTTATTCCTGTCCATACTGCCTTGATCAACCAAATTGTTTATCGAGAATGGAATTCCACATGATTTACTTTCATACTCAGCATTTCTTTCTAACATCAGAGAAGAATACGCATTGTCAAGAATATTCCAGGAACAATTTCAAAGAACTGTGACAGGTCTCCTGTTCAAGGATTACATTGTTAAAGATGCGAATGGTTCTCATGGCATTAAGGATAATTGTGTTTTATGCAATCATCCTATTAACTCCACAGCTAGTAGTTGCAAAAAGCGCTACTTTAAGATACATTTGATAAGGATCCATAAACCTGAGCTTGATGAAAAGTTGAGAAATCTTCTGGATAAGCCCAATTTGAATGAAGTTCTTAATAATTGCAATCCTAATGGTGTAATGTGCCAATGTGGGATGTATTTATTTAATAAGAAAATGGAAATTAATCATTTAAGCCGTCATTGTAAAAAACTGGAAAACAATAGTGAGTTCATTGTCCCTGAAAACGCCAGTGTGCCAAATTGCATCGATGTAAAAATGGAGTCTACGTCGTCATCTTTTCCAGAGGAAAATCCTCTGGAAAATATTGGACAAACGATAGAGGATATTAACGAGATGCCTTTTCTATTGAATAATGACGTTAGAAGCAAACATCATCAATCTGAAGATATCACCGAAATGCCCGAGTTGAAACTGGAATTACAAGGGAATAAATAAATTAAATGTACCGGTATTGCTAATTGCAAGATCCGCATAAAATAAGAAGGACCTGGAAATGCCTCATTACGTAATTGCTAAATCCAGAAGAAGAATGTGCATTTGGTGCGAAATATCGTACAGCTTAATCGGAGTTTTCTTAAATATAACTGTTGAAATAGTGCAGAGATTCATTTCATCGATTTTAATTCAAAAGTTTAAGAAACATAAAATTAGGCAGAATGTTCTTTTATTTATTAAGTCCTATTAAGTAGATCTACATTTTAAAAATTTAAAACTGGAAATCCATAACTAATTCCAATAAATACCGAATCTGTTCAATTAATAGAAGATATCATGATAGCGATTTTATTTTGCAACGATTCATATTACTATGGGAATGCGGATTATCATCAAATGTCGGCATGTCGACGCAAAAATAGACCAAAAATATTTTTTTTCACCAAATACTAATCATGAAAATGCTTTTTAAGAAAGTCCTACTCAACAAGTACAACTCACCCCGCTTGGCCTTGAAATGAATGTAAATTCTTTGAAAGAATTTGAATCCTATTTTAATGAAATATTCACTCATTAAATATCCCCCAAATTGATATACATATCTGAACTGAAGGATGTCATTCTGATCCTTTTTTTGTTCCCAATATTCGATTTTGTAATGAAATTGTTTCAGAAGTTTTGTCCTAAAGTATGTATGCAAAGTGTTTTTTAATGCTACAGGTGTGTGCTTCTCGTTCTCGTTACTCAAACTCAAATTCAGAATGAGCAGAGCCGGTATGGTAATCTCATGTTCATGTTATTGTTATATGCGAGCTTTTTTTAAAACTCCATGACAATGCATCATAAACAAGTCTTAAAAAAAAGCGGTAGCAGCTGAGGCTAGCAAGTTTTTTGTCTGAGATATGTAAATAAACCAATGACAAAATTTTGTTTTGTTCATAAGTAAAATAACTTGACAGAGAGATACATCAAGTATAGTTATTTTTTCATTTTGTCGAAAATTACACAAATTTCTTAAACACTAAACCCTTTTCTTTCTCTCTATGTCTCTAAAAAATGATTTCAAGTATTTTTTAACTGTTTAAAATTTTATGTAATACCAAAAAATTTTTCAACTAAATTATTTGAATTTTGTCGTTGTTCTGACGGTTGTCAGTAATTTGTATGAATTCAGTTTATTCAAATAAATTTATGTACTGCCATGTCACTGCGATCATCATCATCATCAGTGACAATGGTAACAAATTTGTGCATATTTTGTCTACGCAAATTAGAAATAAAAAATTCAAAATTAAACGACAACGATGATGAAAGTGACAGTAATTGTTTGGAAACATCTCTAAAATTACTACAAAGATATATCAATTCTTCTACTGAACATGCGCCATGTACCTTTCTTTCGGGAAATGACACCAATTCTCTTGGATCGTGTCAAGATTGCTTATTTCTTCTCGAGGAATTTCACAAATTTTATTTTGCCATCAGATTACTTGAAATGAAACTGAATTGGAGATTGGACATGTTACTTTCTATAATGACATCTGCTGAAAAGCTTCAATCAAGAACAACCGATCTCAAAAATCAATTAGAAAACAAGGATGAACTGTTCGTGAAGTTGTGGAGGTTTCGGCAAGAACTTGCTGAAAAAAGTAAGTCATTTTGATTTCTTGAGGAAAGAAAGCATTAAATTCGAACAAAGTTATTTTTAATAAATAAATTTATATTTTTACAGCATCCAAAAAATTAAAATCCTCCTATCCGAAGGTCAAGCTTAAGCAAAGTAAATCTCCGAAAAAACCCACTCTTCCCCTCGCTTTACCACAATTTCTGCCAAGCACTTCCGTTCTTCAAAATTTAAAAAGCGAAAAAGCTGCTCCAGATTTGGAACTGCATAGTAATCTGATGCTAGAAGTTTCAGAACCTTTTCTTTGTACAGAAAAAGAAGAACCAATTCATGAAATTGTCGAAGTGGATTTCCAAACAACTAAATTTGAAGAACCAACTGGAGAAGTGTGTAACGAGAGGACCAAAGAAAACGGAAAAGGTCATGATTCCAATGAGGCGTTACCAGATTCCATCACAGTAGCAACTCCAATTGCGACTGAAGAGGGGAACAGAATCGAGAAGGTTATTTCTGCTGAAAATGACAGGCATGATGACATTCGTATGGAAGTCGCAGAAGAATCTTTGAACATGGAATCTGTTCTTCTCGAGGAAAATAGTGAACCTGATTTAGAAGATGACACTGACCATGACTGGGTACCTGATTTCCAAGGATTTTCAAATTCAGAAGAGGACGATGAAACTGAATCGAATAATTTTGATCAAGTTTTAAATGAGTCTATCTGCCTCACTGCTGAGGACGTACCAGAAGAAGAAGAAGAAAATATGGATAAGCATGTGGAAGTAAATCCGTCCACTCCAGTACAAGCTCTCCGCCGGAGCAAAAGAAAATTTCCTGGTTCTCCCTGTCTTGAAGCAGAGAAAAAAGGTCCTAAAGTTACTCCGGATATCAAAATCAAAACTGAGAAATTTGATATCGCTTCAGAAACTCCTGCTGAACATGATCCGCCCAACAAAAAGTTTTGTAAAGGATCACAAACTTTTGATTCTGAGGAAGACATAACTGAAATCAACGAAACTAACTTTATTCCTTCGACACTGCAGCAATTAGCATTGAATCGAATCATGGAACAGAAAAATGTTTGCAAAAATTTCCCCTGTGAATCAAAGACATTTTGGAACCCCATTGATTTCAAATCTCACTTGCAACATCATGCCGAATTCCGTTGTAACTTCTGCGAATTTGTCGCAACCTACGCTCCCAATTTATGGAAACACGAGAACAGCAAACATTTACCAAAATCACATAAAAAGAATTACACAAAGAGTTCGTGGAAGTGCCCAAGATGTGACTATAAATCTCCTAGAAGCTCCACCACCATGAACCACTTTCTAAAGTCCCATTTGAATTTAACTCCAGACAGGAACACATGTGCAATTTGTAAAAAATGTTTAACACTTATGCTCTACAAAAAATTACCAGATGAAATAAGGACACATTTTGAAACCCACCACGATCTCAACAAATCAGACCACCCACCCGGAGTAAAGCTTGCGTGTGACGTGCAGAATTGTGGGGCATTTTTCCGAACTGAAGAACAACTGCACAATCATCGAAAACGTCTTCATTTGCGTCCATATAAATGTGACATGTGCTCCAAGCGATTCAAAACTGAATCTTTTCTTAAAGCACATCAGAAATCAGAACATTCCAACGGTAGTTGGAGTAAACTACGTAAACCATCGAAACGTTGTCCAAAGTGCAAGAAACTTGTGAGAGCAGTTGATTTTAATGGTCATCTAAATAAGCACAAATTTGATGATAATTGGTTAGCAGACACAAATTTGCGACCAGGCGATCATCAGCTTTTTGCGTCCCCAATATTTTGCAAAAGTTCCAATTGCAAAAGATCCTTTTACAAAGAAGAGGACCTTCAATTCCATTTGAAGCATCATGGGGAATTTAAATGTAATTTTTGTCATTTGGTTTTTGACTACGCTGGGAAATTACCGCTTCATGAAATGGCGCATAATAAGAAGCCCCCTCAGAAAAAGGATTCGAAGGACTGTTTCTTTTGCTCCAGATGCGAATTCTCTACAACGACAAGGAAACATTATATTTGTCATTTTACTGAATCCCATCTTTGCATGACCGCGGACTATCGAAGTTGTCCAATATGCAATACCAGGTTTTACTCTAATGAAGCAAATCTGAGAAAAAGCCTGCTGAATCATCTTTCAATACATCATGACTTCACGAAGAAGATTTATAATTGCAATGAAGATGGATGCAGAGCTTATTTCAATTCCAAGTTCCAGTTAGATCTCCATGGGAATAGTCACAAATATAATATCAAAATTACTGCAGAAGGTAATCGCCGACTGGAATGTAAAATAGGTGGTTGCAAGTCATCATTTCCTTCAAGAAACAGATATAACATGCACTACAATCGTTTGCATCGTGAAAGTAAGGATTTGAGTAAAGATGAGGATTTGAAGAAAGAGGAGGACAACGAAAAAGTTATGTGCAATGAGTGTGGGAAAATTTTGCGGAACCAGTCTGGGTTGAGACTTCATTTGATAAACGTCCATCCTACAAAACCACCAAAGCGTAGAGCAAAGAGGACTTATGTTTGCCACGAGTGTGGGAAAAGTTTTAAATGTAATTAAAATCCATTTTTATGAAAATGATATATGATGCTGGACCGATTTAACTGATCACTACGTCTTTTGTTTAGTTAGCGTTAGCTTGGAGCTTCATAGCTACTCTCATTCTGGTCCTGAGTCTTGGAAATTTGAATGCATAACTTGCTCAAAACGATGCATGACAAGTAAAAGCTACACTCATTTTAAAATAACTGCCTTTCAATTATAAAACAATTTTTAATTTAAATTTGAAATCGTTGGAATTTTTTTTTGCTTCTCAGAACAAAAATTAGATGAACATATGCGAACACATTCAAAGGAAAAACCATTTGCTTGTGAACATTGTGGAATAAGGTGGAATGTTACATGACTTGATTCCAACATGATTCTAAAAATCAATTGAGTTTTTTTTAAATAATGTTTTGGAATTGTTTTGATAGTTACGCGCATCGGCATAACCTAAGGATCCATATCAACAATAAGCATGGGGATGTTGGAAGTGATCCTGCAAGAAAATTTGATAATTCCAGACTTGTTTCGAGGAAGGGGATCAAATTGAAGAAATCGGAATCACAGGGGGAAAGTGCCATGATCAGAGAAAATGTGATGAAAAAACGCCGGGGACGGCCTAGAAAACAAAGAAGGTTTTCAACTTCCTCAAGTGAATCGGACCATAGTGACTAAAAAAACCTCGACGTCCGCCTTGCTTCAGACTGTAACGTGAATTGTTGGATATGGGCTTTCAAATAATTCTAAATTAAATTCTACTTATTTCTTCACTCACCTTAATCTCTGGTGAACGGAATTTTATCCAATATTCAAAATATAATACCGTTGAATAAAAGCGCATTTTTCAAACAACTTCTTATACATAGTCGTTATTTAAAGGTATCTCAACAAATTTCACCTGGACACGAGAAATAGACCAGAACTAAAACTAACTCTAAATTTAAATGTTGATATTGATTTCAAGGAAACTCATCTTCTTTGAATTAAAGGGAATACTCTGAAATGGAGTCCTATTTTAATTAATGTTTTATCCATTAATTATCCCTTAAAATTGAATTGAGGAATGTCATTCGGATACCTTTGTTGCATTTATTTTTCGATTTCATAATGTAATTTTCCAGGGGCTAACCAACGATGAGGCCAGGTGAGGAGCCTCCTCAGGGCCCGCAGGGGTGGGGGCCCTTTTGGGCCCT
>JAHZMX010000695.1:0-39583 GCA_027743895.1 Seira musarum | reverse complement strand
CGTTCATTGTAAACTTTTTCCGTATTTAGGTTGAATCAATAAATCAAATAAAAAGATTTGTCTCTCGTTTTGAATTACATGAGGGATTAATTTTTTAATCAACGTAGTATAAATGATTTTTTTTGAATGCATGGGCTAATTAATCTTAATTTTAATATTGGTAATTGGATCCGTAACTCAAGTCATAAATTAAAACGATGCTATATTAAAATGTACCACTGGTTTGTCATATAAATAAAGTACAATAAATTTGTTTCTGACAAACTTCAAGTTTCAAATAAATATTTTGTTTTCCCGGGATTGAGTTCTGTGTTAAAAATATTATTACTTGTTCGACTGTGTGTGAGCAATGAGCGTAAAATTAATGATACTGGGAATAGCAAACTTTCGATTTTTGAGATCCTTTTTAAAAAAAAGTTTGTGGAAAAATACTTGAAAAAAGCAAAGCAGGGAGTATGTATATGGAATATAATTTTGAAGGAATATCTAGGTATTCTGGTAGCGATGATTATATATGTATCTATATGAACGAAACAATATTGAAAATCGAAGTTTTATCATGTCTGAGGAATAAAATATTTCATAAATTTCCAGAATAATAAAAAAACTAAACCCAACCAAACTGATATAGGAAGCAAGCGAGAAAAATTCTTTCATGTCGTATTTTTTTCCAAAGAACTTATTATATTATAACAAACAAGTTTCACGATATTTGCAGGAGTTTTTTTTTACAAGAAAGTCAGAAAAATGTGTGGTAAGATGTATTTTCTACTTACATTTATAAAAAAATCCATCCCTAACGCTACAATACAACTCCTTAATAGCAGATCCATGTGCAGAGTACACAAAGCTACAAAAACGTCTTTTGTTGACCGCATCATGCTGTGCGTGTCTCACCTTTGAAAAAATCCCTGATTTTTTATTGCATTGCATTTACGAAATTCTCACGTCTTGTGGCCATCAGGATAGTAGGATTCACGAAGAATAATAATCGTTTAACAAGGAATTCGTAAAAATACAGACGGAAGACTACATAAGCCACTACTAGTACAAAAGTCCAAAAAAGTAGACAGACAGACATGCGAGAAGGAATAAAGAATTTCCGCTAACAATTTTGTAACCAGAGCTAATTACATATTTGCTCGTCAATCCATACCTATTTGACATACTTTGGGATGCATCGGCATCATCTACTCAGTGTTTGCTTGGAGGGTGCTACTTAAGGTAAATTGCTATCAGTATCACAATATCTTGTATAACATTTCTCTCGAGTTAGAGTTTCAAGCACTGTAATTGAAATGTAATAGGAAAGTATTTAATGAACATGAATTAAAGAAAAAAAATAAACAATATCAATCCGTCATTGAGTGACCTTGAAAAAACAGGTAATTATCCCCAACGCGTTGATCCTTATTTTTGAATGGTGGAATAAGTAAGAATCGATAGGAAAAAAAGGTGATGGCGTGATGACAACTTACGCCTATTTAATGCACAGGTTACTTTTCTTGTACGCTCCTCTTTTTTGATTAGCAAACAGCATGTAATTTTCAACGTTTAAGACAAAACCAATCTTCAATTTTGATTAGATAAAAAATATAAAGAAAAAAGTATCATTTTAGTATTTGCTGCAAGTCATCTTGTAGACGA
Organism: Seira musarum; assembly: GCA_027743895.1. Taxonomy (NCBI): domain Eukaryota; kingdom Metazoa; phylum Arthropoda; class Collembola; order Entomobryomorpha; family Entomobryidae; genus Seira; species Seira musarum. The sequence continues at coordinate 37,936 of JAHZMX010000695.1, read as the reverse complement.
TGGTCCACCAAGTTCAAGTAGGAACATTTCATTTGCAAGCAGGATTCTCTTAATGAGAATTCTCTTCCCGTGCATTACATTACATCCATTTTACTTTTTTTTTACTTCTGCCGCCCACTTTTATTTTATTTGAAAAAAAATTTGCCCTCATCTGCAAAAAAAATTAACGGCCACACACCATCATGTGTCAGTAAGAAAGGCTTGCGTTTGCGTTTTTTGTTATTTCCTTGGCTAAATGAGCGCCTAAATTTTAAGGGAAAAAGAAATCATAATAGAAAAAAAACTGAAAAGACTTTAATGACTCTCATGAATCATATTTCTGTGCCACTAACAACGAAACAATTACATTTGTACATACATACAAAACACTGGCAGACAGAGAAAGAGCAACTGTTATCACGAGCTTGACTCCACAGCCACAATGATAATAATATTTCTTTTTTTTTCGAAACATCTTATGAATCGTGCAAGCAGTCAGCCAGCCCAGAAGACAGACGAAAGAGAACCAAACTCGAACCAAAAGGTAATACATACGTATTATGATGTATTCTCCCATATCATTTCTCTTCTCCAATTACAGCACGTTCTTTTGACGTACAACCATTAAGATAATGGAATTTTTATGCTTCATGTACTTTCAAATGTCAGTGGAAGCAGCAGGAGTTTTGATTTGCGTCTTAAGGATCTGCATACATATCACGATGAAACAATAGTGTGTTTTTTCGCCATCTTTTTGTAATGGATAATCATACAAGTTATTATTATTATTACATCTTTTCTATTATACCTTCAGAAACTTAAGTATGATACAATATTACATACCTTTTTTTTTGCTCGGAGACATGTACCAGGAGCTGTGATTTAATCTGTAATCACAATCACCCAAGTGAAGTGGTGTTATTATTCTCTTTCCATGAAAGTTTCAGTAGTCAACCACGCTGGGCTAATAAGATTGCGTTGCGTGACATTATTGTCCGGAAAATTGGGAGCAGTTGATTCTTTTTTCACTAGAATTGTCAGGATGACCTGGCCAAGCTACTATGAATGTATGTGCTTATGTGTATCTATACATCTTACATGAAAGGACTTTTTTACTTTGAGGATTTAGACTGTCTTGATAGAAACGTTTTTGTCTCCCGAATTTAATTTAGGTAAATTTCAGAATACAAGTTATAAACTTTGCCAAAAAACAAGGAAAAATGTTTGCTTTTATGTACATTTTCCTAAATCATTAAATTTGATACAATGAGCGCAAAAACTTTCCAACTGTAAATTTGAGATATTCATGAAAGAATGCATGATCTGCTGAGAATATATAAGTATATTTGCATCCTTCAGTTTTTTTTGTACGCTACAAGCCTGTCGAAATAAGACAGTCATTTCACACAAGTACGAATTCGTTTCACTCTATAAGGTCCACTATTCTACTATGTGCATGTAAGCGTTTATAAAACGCAAAATTTTTTATCCGAATGTTTTAAATGCAGCATATGAACAAGCATCAGCATCTAACAGCTTCCATAAGGATCCAGAGAGACGTTTTTTATTCTTTCCACAAGATTTCACACAATGAGATTAAAGCAAATGGTTTCTTTCCACTTTTTTTCTGTTCTGGATGGCTTTCTCTCTTCAGCTTTATCCTTATCTAGTGTTTCTGCTTGTTGGCTGGAGACCGGTATTCCATGGCCTAGAATGGAAAAGGCATTTCACTCCAATAGTTTACATCAATATGAAAAAAAAGGCGAGTCAGGCTCATCCCAGACTGGGAACGAATGTAATTTCATTGTGGAGGAACCAATCGAGTTAAAGCTGCTTGCTTGTTGACACAATAATAACGAGTTTAAAACTTTTGAAAACCATTCAATAAGGAACTTAAAATTGACCTTGGAATTGAGTGGACATTTTCACAACCTTTAATTTTGCACATTTCCAATAATTACTAGGTTGCATGTTTTAAAAAAAAGTGTAAATGAATTCTGATGCCTAATAATTCCCAATTTTAATGTTGACATTTCTTATCAACACAATGCACATCTGTTGTAGCAGACTTACTTTTAAAACGATTTTATTGCAGCATACAATATACATAGCCAGTCCTTGTTTAAAAAAACGAGTTCGCATACGTACGCGTAACTTGTAATTCTAGAGAAGAAAGGCTCATCACGTGCAAATATTACGCAAGAGATTTCCTTTTTCTCTTTCCAGAAACGAAAGGAATCATTAGAAAACCTGCAGAAGCTTTCTTTTTTTCGGTACATGAACAATGAAGAAAACATGACTACCGAGACTTTTCGTATTGTGCAAGTTCTACTCATTTCCTTCAGCATTTTTCCTCATTCTTTCGTCCTACGAGTTCGTCGAGAAAGGCATGTTTTCTCTTTGAAAAAACTCACGTATTTTCTTAATGCAATATAATAAGTGTAATAATAAGATTGCGTATAAGGCTAAACTGGCTTGGCTTGGCTTTCCTTCACACCCCCAACATTTCATAAAAAGGAAAAAAATTTGTTGATCGTATAAATAGATATTGTTAGAATACGCTGTAAACGGAACAATAAGTGAAGCGGATGGGGGAAAATGGGAGGAAGAAAAAAAATATCGTGCGCCTTTTTTCATGCTTCGCTTAAGCAGCAGCGCAAAACAAGGAAAAAAATCATGGGGAAAAGTTCTTGAAGAAAATATCATTACTACATAACAAGATAATATACGGTTGCAATAAATGGACATAAACATTACTTCTTAACGCTTCTGGAAGCATTATGGTTTTCTTCTAAAAACAAAGCAACTTCCTCANAACATTTCATAAAAAGGAAAAAAATTTGTTGATCGTATAAATAGATATTGTTAGAATACGCTGTAAACGGAACAATAAGTGAAGCGGATGGGGGAAAATGGGAGGAAGAAAAAAAATATCGTGCGCCTTTTTTCATGCTTCGCTTAAGCAGCAGCGCAAAACAAGGAAAAAAATCATGGGGAAAAGTTCTTGAAGAAAATATCATTACTACATAACAAGATAATATACGGTTGCAATAAATGGACATAAACATTACTTCTTAACGCTTCTGGAAGCATTATGGTTTTCTTCTAAAAACAAAGCAACTTCCTCAGAACATGCTACTTTCTTGTCGTGGCTGCATGAATAAGAAGGAGTACAAAATGAAACTACGACTACTACTACGACCGTTCCTATTTACAATACTGACTTCATTCTCTTTTACTCGGAGATTTTAGAAAATAACTTTGGTTAGTGTATTGCATGAGCGTGAGTACTCCGACGGGTACCATATAATTTTAGCTGTCCCACTTTTAAAAGATTTCTTCACTTTTTTACAGAAAACGAAGAAAACCGTCAATAAGTATTCTCGATTATTTTTAACAGTGTCCAACAAAGTTAGATTTGCGAGAATTTATAATACAGAGATTTTGTCTTTCAAAAGTTATGACAGAGACTGGAGACTATGCCTCTTTCGTTTCACCTATGAAACATATAATAATGTTCAAGCGAGATATGAATTTAAAAAAAAAAATATTGAAACAACTTTTATATGTATTATTCATTGTACTTATTTTCGGTAAAGAAAAACATTGTGAAAGCGATTTTGTTGTTGTTACAAACTTGCAATTTCAGAACTCGTCCACTTATCCTCCGTGTTAATAATCTCTAAATGTACCTACATTTTTATGCTTTCCCTTTCCTGTTCCACAATTCTCAAATGGTTTTTGAGGAGGTAACCAAAGTCAAAGACTTAGGTAATCTGGAATAAACACTAGAAAAATTACAAAAAATAAATACATACATAGTATTTTGCTTCTTAACATCAAATTTTCTGATCATTTTCAAGAAGCAGGTGTTTGACACACTTCTCAAAGGGTATTTAAGAAGTGGTGGAAAATGCTGATAAAGTGGTGTACAGTACAAAATGTACAACGTCCTCCTAGGAAAAAACCTCATTTAAGGTTTTGCTAGGCATTTTCCTCGAAAAGAAAAACAAAGGAGAAAACATAGTATTAGTATGTACTTATGTACTGTTGATAGACAAACTATCTTTCCAGAGCATCCTAAAAACCAAAGGTTTCGGGAAGCAGAGATTAAGTGCTCCACAGAGCAAAGACTAAGTCAGCTCATTTCAGTTCAATGGTAAAAACTGAGGAAAAAAGATTTTCGCGGAAAATCCTCTCTTTCCTTCACTCTCTAGCGCATTCAACGATGTTGTTACAACCGTTACAGTATAGTTCATGTAACAAAGTAAACGGGGAACATGTGTAATGACAAGACAACAGAACAGTGGTCTGGTGAAGTCGAGTTGAGTCGCTTGTAGCTTTTACTGTATTTTTAATACAAGGGCGATTGTAGGAGAAAAGAAAAAAGTTTTTATTCCAAAAGGAAAAAAAATAATGCGTGTTAGCCTACACATGAATGTGTAAGGAGAAAAAAAATACATCATCCTGGAGAAAGAAAAAAAAATCCGGAGACAAGAGTCCCCTGGTAAGACGGAACGCAGCAGTGGTGCACTCAAAGCAACACAGCAAAAACCCAAATGCATTTTAGAATATTGTTATATTTATAAAGAAAAGAACGCAAAAATAGAAGGGGAAATGTAAATTTAAAATCCTCGTGGTGCCTTAAGAAAGCAAAATGACGGATGTACAAAAGAGGACAAGGTAGGCTTACTTAATACTATTCCTGGAAAGTTAAAGTTTGTTGGGTTCTTCTATGACTAGAGCGACAACCCATCACCCAACTCATCCCATTGCTCTTCTTCTTGTTATTCCACAACTTACATTGGGGAATAAGCAAAAGCAGCGAAAAAATAATGCGACTTAGTTTTAAAAGGACGCTTTAAAAATTTCTCCTTTCATTGCTCCATTACAAGGTTCCATTTAGATGCCGTTGAAAACTGGGAAAAAGAAGGAAGTGAAGAAAAATGCACTTATCGTCCGAACCACCGACGCCACAGTATTGCGCTATACGAAAGGTCTACAATTCATATGCAGGTTATTCTGGCTCTGGTTTGGTCTGGTCTGGTCTGGCGATGCAGCTTCTTTTTAAAAAAAACATTTTAGAAGTGGCAGTGGTGTTAGCAAAAAAGAAAAGTTTTAACCTTTTTTTTTTCCTTTACAGGCCTTTTCCTATTGAAAACGTTTCTTGCTCTTACATAAAAAGGAAACTTTGCACTTCGTGATAAAACGTGCATTAAATTTTATGACAATTTTGCCACTTCCTTCCTACCTAAAAGAAAAACGCAATTATTCCGTATGGTGCAGTACTATACCTACGAGAACGAACTAAAAGCAAATGTTAAGGGAAATCAAAACGTGTGTTTGTTTCAATAGGAATTTAAAACAATAGAATCGTCATTTTAAAAATACTACTTATCTTACTCATACTATAAATCTTTTTTTTAAATGTCACATTACGTAACAACAAAGGCAACAACGCTCGCATGACAGATGATCAAAAGATCCTATTGTTTTCATGGTAAAACTATTTTCAACTGATATGATATGAAAAAAAAATTATGTTTCACGCTGAAAAGAATTTGAATCATGTAGAATCAAAAAAAAAAGTTTTTACTTTTGTTAGTATAGTTACTGCTTTGAACCAGTTTTCTATTGATCATTCATTTTTTAAATGTCACAACGTAAATTAGGTAATGCCAAAGATACTACTTCTTGCGTCATCATCCCTTTTGTCGTTATCATTATATCTCCATGCTTGTTTTCCACCGGGATTTGTGATACTTTTGTCTCCAGGATTGATAAAAAGCTTAAAAATAGAATGAAATGAAATAAGTACAGAATTCTGTAAGTATTTACATATTGTTGTTGTCGTGCTTATTCAGCTGAAATTTTGTGTACCCTAACAATAAGACGAATATTTTTTATATTGTTCAATGATGAGGAAACAAACAAAGTCTTACAAGCGTTTTTATCATACCACATTACACGCGAATTTGTTTGTCTCGTGTTCTGTAGACAAGCAGCAAGCAAACTAGGACTTTCGCATTATAACGCAAACTGAATGCTTTTCTTTTCTAAAAAAAACTCGATGCTGGTAAAACTGAAAGCAAAGGAATCAGATCTGATCTGCTCACATGTCCCACAAGTAAATAAATATCGTTATGTTTAGATTCAATACAAACAGTTTATAGATGGGTTTTGACTGAATCATTGTTGACCACAAATGAGGAGCAGGCCAATTTTATACCATTTCCATTACCACTTTTTATGTTGTTCTTTCAAAACCAAAGTGCGTCGTGAAAATCACGGGAGAAATAATAATATTTTGTTGCTTCCAACTCATTTCTGTCCCGATTTTGGTATGGCCACGTAGGAGACCGCGTTTGTACATGTCTCCTCAGGTATTTCATATGGAAGAAAGAAAAGTCAACTGTGAATCATAATATATTGCAACATCTTTTCATCCATATAGCATGTTAAGTTCTTTTGGCATTATTCCAAGCTGTAGGTAGTGATGCTTTTACTTTAGACTAGATTTCTTAGACTTCGGCATGGGACTGGTACTGGTATGAAAACAATGAAATGATAGAAAAAAAGACTAAAACACATGGAGCTGACGCAAAGCTTCGCATCTCTCATTGCCTTTTTTCAAAAGGAAAATATTATAGGGGCAAGGGAAAGTATTTTAATGTCCCCAATGTGCCTAGGTATAAAACTACGTACGCGAAGGGAGACAACGTGAGCGTGTCTTTCATCTTCTCATCGCTCGTTTTCTTAAGCTTGTAAAAAAGAGACGGTGGTAGAAAGTGATACGATCAAAAAATTTTTTGTCTTTCTTTCTCGAAGCCACCAAATAGGCAATAATAAGAGAACATTTTTATCGTGAAGGCCGGTATGCATTAAAAACATGGACGTACAATACTACAATTGCTGCGCGAAAATCATATTTTAAGGTTGTTTGACTTTACCTTCATTAGTATTGGACTAGATAGTTTAAAGTCCGACATTACTAAAGACCAGGGTTCTTTTTTGAATAGCCTTTTTGATTCAAAGCCTGAGTTTTCTTTCTCCGTTTTTCTTAATTTTTTCCTACTTTAATTTAATCAGTGTTTATTTTTTTATCTTGGATTATACAGCTTGTGCATCTTACACCAAACGGATGTAATAGTCCGAATATGCTTATAAGTACATTACATCTTACTTTCTATGGCGGTCTTTAATCATGACTGTTGTGTTGCTGTATTCTGTATTTTGAATTAAGTATTCATCAAAGAAGAGTGGTAAGTGGTGTAGGTTGTTTTATAGAAGATGTAGGAAGGATATGAAATGAAATGAAACGACAAGAAAAAAAACGAAATAAGTAATGTGGGAGGATGAAAGAGCGGTTCGAAAACTAAATTCAATTATATATGTTTGGCTAACTAAACTAAACCACTCACATTTTTAGTGAAAGTGGGGGAGCGATAGCATAAGTCCCTTAAACTTCTAAAAATCCTCCTGGTAAACACACGTGATAGTAAATTGAATAAAAGAGAAAAATGAAAAATGAGGTATCCCACCACTATTCCCGTTCGTTGTCCTTTTCATCCTGGTTTTAGAAAGTAGTTAAAAATTTTATGAGACTTTTCCTCATACAAAAAAAATGACGTCACTTTCTCTCAGAACTTCAATCCCAGTTTGGCAATCGCTTAAAATTCAACGCACATCCTTGCGAAGCGTTTACGACTTTTTCATTCCATTTTCCCAAGCTTTTTCCAAGCCAGACCTGCCACATCACACCAGGGTTTAAGCTTTTAGATCAAAACACTGTGAAAACGAAGACGAGAAAAATGGGAAGAAAAACTTCCTCCTTCCACAATGATTCTTCCTTTTTATCCCAGCCAAACTCTCAGACTGCAGCAGTGTTTTCAGGGAAATAATTCTAGGAAACAAGCGGGCTTAGTAAGACATAAACTCCGCCTGTTGATTTGATACTGCCACATAAAAGCTAGATTTCATGAAACAATTAGCAAATTAATTGAAAAATTGCGTTCACAAGTCATAGCATGGGCTGTCTCCTAAAAGCTCAATGTTTTGTGAGTAAATTAATTGAGTTTTTTTCAGCCTTTCAAAGTTGCTTTGCTACACAAACCCAAAAGCTTTTACGGAATAAACTAAGAAATTTCTCGATTTTGCAATCGCAGAAGCAACCAAACCCTACAGAGAAAGAACAGGAGAGGGACCGGCATTTTCTTTGCATGAAAAAAAAAACACTGAACATGAATTAGAGGTGGTCGCATTATCTTGTTTTCCCAGTCTAATTTTTACGTCACACCACATGTCATAATGTCGTTAATTATGTTTCGTGCATGACTGTTTACATGACATGCCTACCTTATTGTCACACACACACACATAAACAAAAATGTATTAGTACACACCACACCGGACCTACAGCCGACAGGTGTCTCGCGCACTGTATCTAACCACACGCAACGAAACACAAACAAGCCATAGCCATGGCTATGTAAAATCAATTAGGCAAGTAATTAGCGAATCGGTCTGCGACATAATAAGGTCTATAGAAACCGTATCACGATTGCATTTTCTTAGAAAACATGAAGATTGCCTACTCAAGTAAAATACCTAGTTAAATGATGTAAATCTGAATTACTGCTACATAAAGTAATTCATAAATCTAATGAGCACATGCTTCTTCAGAGGGGTAATGCATACGTAAGTAATTTGAGATCAAATCTAATTACAGATAGTAACCAAAGAACTCACGTCATATGACAAAAGGACATGTAAACTCAAGAAAAATTTAGTTTGGAGAAAAACTTTGATATGATTACTAATTAGTAATTACTGTGCACCTACTTAATGGAAACATAACAATAAATTTTCTCCATCTTCCCCTATCTGTCTACTTGAAATTGTATATTGTGAAAGAGAAGCTTTGGTGAATTGAGATGATGAAATTTGGCAATAAGGTTTGAACCAATTTGAAGATTGGAGAAGGGATCCACCATATTTTCTCATAAAATATGTTGTGGTGGTCTCATGACTTCAAAGATTGTAAGATGTGTGCGAACCCTATAAATGAGTCGTCCTCCCTCATAGAAATAAAACGGAGAAACGAAGAGGATTTTCACTGCCTTTGGTTTCAGCTGAGTACGTGCAGTGTGCCTGACAGGAGAACAGGAAGTGGAAACTCAGTCATGCATGAGTTATGAGAGGAAATTATGTTCTGCGAGTGGCCAATTACTGCCATCATCATCATCATCGTCGTAGTTTTGATAGGAACAGAAAAGATGGTTTTACAGTGAAGGGACGATAACTAAAACGCGTAAGAGCCACTTAAAATTTACAAAAAAATATATGCTCATTTTTTTACGTTTTCAAATGTATATAGGTATGTATCTAGTCATATTGCACAGATAACCCTAACTCTACGGCTACCAAATAAAATTTTTAGAGTAAATGTCGTGAAGGAGACGCGCGGACGTGCAAAAGAGGAGCCGAGATATACCATGGCAGATGAGAGGAGTGATGTGATATTGTTTCTTTCGGCGAATGTGACAGAAACAGAAGAGAACAAGTCCAGCAAAACAGTGGTAAGTTTTAATATCGCGTGTGTTCTTCATTTTGTAGACTAAAGTCGGAGGAGTAAAAAAAGGTGGGTAGAGTCACTGTCCTTTTGTTATTTAGTGTACAGTCCTGCCTCTCGGCCTTTTCAAAGGCAGTGGAGCATCATCATCATCATGAGGCAATAAGGATGCCCGGAACTGACAAGACTCACAAGACAAGTGTTTGGTTTTTGTTGTCGGAGAAATAAAAAGAAGGCACATACATGACATGGATAAACATAATAAAATTTTGTGACATGGAATGCTAGAGGCACTCAGGTATGTATCCTGGAAAAAGGTTATCACGCATAATATATATTTATTTTTTTTAAACTTTAATACATGCGCATCTTTTTAATGCATTTGCAATATTAACATCAACATTCGTGGGTTGGTAATTTCTGTCTACACACCGGATAAAATTATAATACAATTATTGCAACTTGTGGTCGGATGTGAATGAATCAACATCACAACTTTCTTCGTTCGTGTCACGATAATATGTAGAGCTCTTCAAAGGAATACACACAGCTTCTGTTTTATGAGAAAATTTAATGTTTTACGTGCATCTCGTCTCGTCGGTCGGTAACTTTAGGCCCGTTGGAGTCATAATATTACTTGCGAAGGAAGGGTGATGATAGCGGGCTCATTTCCTGAAGAAATACTACACGCCTCCATTTAGCCATCTCACCTTCCACCATGTAATTTTGTAATAATTCTTTCCTCACTTTCCTCTACTCACTCACTCACTCTGATTTACATAGTGAATGGAAATGAAAACGCAAAACTCCCAAAAAATTAGCTGTTGCCTCAGCAAAAAAGTTTTCTGTCCTTTGTTTTCTTCTGTCCTGATCCCCAAAAAAACTGATGGCGCTAGGAACTTTCAACACGAGGAATGTTTGGGCGAACTGGGGAAGGAATTGAATGAAAAAAAAAGTTTAATCTAGCTGAGCATCCTATCAGCTACTACGACTACAAATAGGCGAACATACCTACGCATATTTCAAGGTTTCATCTTCAAACTCCTCTTGCACAATCAGGGTACACAAAATAATATGAACTTTTTTTTTGAGTGTTGCAAACCCATGAAATAATGGGGACAGGTACAATAGTAATAAAATTTTCTCCTATGCATACCAAATTCTTTCCGCTATGAAGTGAGCCCTGAACAAAAGGCAAAGACAAATACAATTATTACGACTCTTTCGGAAGTGAATTGATGATGATGATGATACTCTCAAGTTTCCTCTTAATCATTTCAAATAATTACTAGAGAGGGGAGTTTTTAGAGTTTATATTATGGAATGTGGAGTTACTCATCCACATTTTCACTATTTTCCCTTTAAATAAAATAGCTGAAATATGAGGGCATAAATCTTGTAAAATATTTGAAAAGACAGGAAAAGGTATACTTGGAATAGTGGTATACATATTTCTAGAAGTTATCATAAGTATAGTCACAGTTTTTCTTCTGAAAAAAGAATTTGACTTCCGCGCAGAATATACTAAAATGTTCTTTTTCTTTCAAAGATATAATATAATAGAAACTCTTTGTTCAATTAATAGAAAAAAATTAATTCATGATAATTCACCATTAAGCTACGCGTAAGTAGTTATGAGAATGAAGGTTCTGCGTGAGTACTACTAGGAAAATGCTGGTTCTGGTAGAAACTCCTCCGGATTTACCCAAATTCCTCCAGCCGTTGTATAAAACCATGGGATCAGAATAAGCTGGAGTTGGAAAAAAAAGCATGCAAGAAAGAGTTCCTGGAACACGACACGACAGACAAAGTCGAGTTGGGAAGAGATAGAGAAGATAAGTATTAAAAAGGATTTATAAAAATGGGAATGTAAGTAAGCAAGGTAAAGGCATTGGGTTGATTAAAGTAGCATTTAAAACTTTTTTTTCGGATGTCTTAAGCCAGCTTATTTTCTAAAGTTAAAATAATGCAGAAGTCCTCTGTCCCGTCCCCCTTGAGAATTTCAAAGTGGCGATATGAAAACTTTGTAGTAGTTTTTATGGGAAGCTATTACATATTTTGAGCTCTGTATTTTTTATTCTCCTTTCCGAATTTAAATTCCTCGTAGAATAATATTAATTTGAGTACAAATGCCCATTACATTTTTTTAACGGTAAAAATGTAAATCTTGTATAAGTAAGGGTTGCATTATTTGAAAAAAAAACCTCTTCTGAATCCATATATTTTATAGTAATATTTGTGAGAAATTGTCGTTTATATGCACCCTTTTTTCTTTTTCCATGGAACGATGGAAAACACAAAAGTATTTGGCGGATAGGAAGCGATAACTAAATATATTTGATAAAGAACAAGAAAGTTGGGGGAGATCAGGAAGCGTGAAAAAAATAAATTTAAAAACTTTACAGAATCTCATAATATTTCGACTTTCATTCCTTTTGAAAGTATATGTATTAAAATTCTTTGACTGGCTGAGACTGAACATGCTTTTCATCAATCAGATGAAATGAGATGACGGTATTCCGTTCCCCTTGAATCACAAAGTTGATCTCTGAAATACATACACATGGATGCAGATGGTATGCCAGGAAAGCAATCTTCTCGAGTGATAATAATATCGGATTGTTTTGATTACTCTGGTGGTATTAACTTTGTTTTATGGGGTGGTATGAAGGAAATTTAATGTTATTGCTTTCCCTGTGTTATTCTCCCATATAAATATACACTCCATTACATAGTTACTTTGCCTCTATGAAGATGATGGATGAAGTATTAGATTTTGCCAAATTATAATAGGAAAATTGATGCGTCAGAGTTTTAACGCGAAGTTAATTGTGTACTTTAGCTATCTGTATGGTTTGAATGAATTCCTACCAAAGCAAAACGGAAAAACGTCGGATTCCCTGAGAAATATAATTACTGACACTTGGTGGGCCATAAAGAATGCACCCAAATCTGAAACGAAATAAAAACATTTCTATTTCCCCCTCTTCTCGAAAGAGAAACGTCTGTACCTGAATAAATAAAATGCAATCCTATTAAATTGCGAAACGCATTATGCTCCAATGATTTTTGTATTATTGGAGATTGCAAAATAACAAGAATTACTTGTTCTCCAGTGTAATTTAATTTACTTTGGAGTACTGAGTACATACATCTGTCCCGCCAATCATAATGACGATTTTGGTATGTATATAAAATCTATTAAAATGACGCCAAAATTTGTCAACACATTCTCCCTCCAAACCTTCTTTAGTAGGATTGGTTAAATTGCTTGTCTAAAGGCGCTTACTTCGGCTATATTTTACTGTAAACGAATTGGATTAGTCATTGTTCCATAATCGGATCATTTTGTTAAATAACAATGGTGTCATCAACGGAAAAAGCTATTTCTAGCATAACTATACAGAAAAAAAGAGAGCATCTCACTTTCTTTCCAAGTTTCACCAGAGAAAAGGGATTCATGCTGCATGACTAGCTCCGGTTCAGTGCGTTAACAAAAAGAGCGGTGAGATTTTATGTAAAAAGGGAAAAAATGCAGTCTTCCATTTCCCTGAGAATGTTCTGCTCGTCTCCGAGAAATACGTAAAATGTGTTAGGTTGCGTGCCTTTGTACCACTACAACTAGTTCACATTATAGATATAGTACTTATATGCAGTGATGGTGGTGACGAATTCCTACAGTCACACTTCTCCCTGGGAATCATCAATAAATATCACTGTCAGCCCTCCTGTTGAATGCGTTCATTATTATTCCCAAGACGAGATACTTCCTAGTTTCAGTTTTCAAGGAATAGTTGCTTCCAATGTATAGTTCAACTTACTTTGTATGTACTATTTTTTTTACTACTCAAGGGTTTCTTTTTTTTCATCTCCCACACGTACTGTTCAAAAGTGTTCACTCCATTATCACGAAGAATGCATGAATTTCTGCATGGAAAGTAATCACACAACCACACCACACCACCAGAGGAACATCCATTCACCAAGGAGGAGAAAGAATGAGAGAAAATAAGTAATGGAATTGAGAGTGGAAAATGAGGAGATGAGATGGGAAAGAGAGAGAGAGAGTGAATGAATGAGAGAGGACGGTAGAAGAGGAAAAATGAAGAAGGAAAATGAAGAATCTTTGTTTTACTACGAACCCAGCGATCCTCAAAATGAAGAGGGCGATATGATGTGATGTGATGCCGAGAAATCATGAATAAACAGAATAGTTCGTTTATGCATGCATACATTCTTCAGATGTGTAATAACACCATTCTTTGGCATGCACAACAAGCAAGCTTATCTACTTTGCGCATAAGAAATTTAAAAAAACGTTCCAGTATCAAAATGCAGTATGCACTGACGATGAGTAGTGAGTGAGTGAGTGAGAGGAAGAGGGAAACGTCTTTCGCTTTACTTCCTTCTTCTTCGCATCATTTTGTGAACAAACCAAAAACCACTAGTGGGAACCAAGAGTAAGGAAACTATCTCTGCTTTTCATAATCATAATGTTCCCCAAAAATAAATGACAAGATCCACGTTGCGAGATGATTTGAGATTAAGGAGGAGGAAAAGTTTTATTACGTTGTCATTCTTCCTCATTGTAATGCCCAAAAGGAAGGGAGCACGTCGCAAACACAGAACAAGCACAAAGGGGAAAAAATAAGCCGATGTGATATTATGGCTTTTCTTGTTTTTCCAGGCTTGACTTTAGAAAAAAAAAATCCAACTAGTGTAATATCAGTGAGTGAGATTGAATGAATGAATTTCAGAGAGAGCGAGTAAAAACAAGCCTTTCTTCTGCTCCAGAGGAAAATGAATGAAGTTCGAAGAAAAAAAGACTCCGAAACTTACTTTGTTTAATCGCATATATTAGAACATTCTTAGGTACCTTGAGGTCACGTGAAAAAGGAACGTAATATAGAAGCAGTAGAGAAGACGGAGAGGTGACATTTTGAATTTGTCATGATAAGACTGGGTTGAGGCTATCCAGAATCCAAGAAAATTAATGGATTTATAGTTTAGTTTTGCGATGAGGTACCTTCGAATTTGCTTATTATCTTTGCCATTTGTAGGGAAAGTTTTCGTCTTTTACCAGAGGGGCAAGTGGAGTTGATATTGCATACCAAAAAACTTTTGTAATATCCTTTCAGAAAGTTTTATTTAGAGAGATCTTTCCAAATGTTTCCGGTTCTTGCCCTCTGAAACAAGGATTTGAAGGAATTTTTTCTCTAATGATATTTTCCCAATATTGTGCAAAAAAAACCGGGCACTTTTAATCGGCATTTTGAACGACTTCTAGCGATATTTGAATAATTTTGCGTAATTTATGGAACAAGAAGCAGTTTTTGCATAAGCAATATTAGGAAATTAGAATCATTGGGCTTCGGGTAACCGGCATCGGAGATGTTTGTTCTCCATTTTGTCGCCCTTCATGCAGTCTTATATCTTGAGATGGTATGTAACAAAATAATCAGTTGACCATTGATACATAGGTAGGTACTAACAAAGTATGGAGCAAAACAACGTCTAAAATGATTTGTGATGTAGATTTGGGGAGAGAGAGAGAATTGGCCACAGGAAAATGCAAAATAATACATTGTAACTTGATGAGGTAACCGTCATTATTACCATCAACATTAAAGTCTTGGTCTTGCTATTCCTCCTTGTTTGTTTGTGTAAAAAATGAAAGTGAGTTATAGCTTGCAAATTATGACACCCAATCAATCAAACAAGGGCTCATGGCAAATAAAACGTACACACAATAAATGACTTTACCTTTGTCCATACATTCTCAAATGAGTGCTAATGAACTGGACGTACATCAATCAATTTTGAACGTCTGTTTTTCTAAACTCATGATATTCATTGACTCCATAACCACGAAAGTAAGGTTGAAAAAACAGCAAAAATTGTGGCAGGTGTACAATCATTTCAAGGGAAAATATTTCGGTGTCTGTGAGTGAGTACTGAGAAGCCATATGCCTTCGACCGAAACAAATGAGATGTTTTTTTTTTGTTGAAGCAATACAGCAAAAAATTATTCTAATAAAATTTTGGAGTGGATATTAGCTTTACGAGCGGGGTTTCCCTATAATAACGTCGTTTATTCAAATTGAATGGAATGTGTTGAGTGCTGACACTGCAAAATATTTGCTTGTTCCTAAAAGCTCCCTGGGTCTGGTCTGGTTCTAAGTATGTATGTCTGCAGGGAGGGACATCAATTGCTCACTGATCAATGATGTTAACCAATTCACAAATGTAGAAGGTAGGTACGACTCTATCAAGTTTTTGTATGGGTAATTAATTAAAAGAAAGGATAAAATAATGGCTCTCATCTGGAGTAGTAATTAGCTTGTGTCTGCTCTGCTGTGCTCCTGCTCTCTATTCAACCTTGTTATATATACTATCCGACATTTTGATATATCTAATTACTATATGAAATGATTCCAACCTGAAAAAAAATAAGTTGGACTATTCAGAATTCAAATGGCTGACATAGACTTCACTCTTCTACTCTGAATTAAAATACAAATGGACAAAATGTATACATCCATACATGCATTGTGTAATAATGCAAGTCATCGTTTTACACTCAAAATTTTTTTGCATCATAATCACATCACTATCACCCTATTTCAATTTAAACACTTCACTAGAGTTTTAAAAAAAAGTTGCAAAAAAGTATTATTTATCGCTTTGTTGTCACGAACGAGAGGCAAGAAAGAACACTTTTCAATACCAATCACGATCATCTTAAATTACAAGTGAAGCAACAACAAGAAATGGGGAGCAAAGGATACAATAGAATAGGAAAACGCAATTTAATATTGTATTGACAGATGTAAATAAAACCAGAGTGGCTGATGGGATGTGGAGATGATACGCCTTATATATATCTAATGTGATGCTGGCAGATTTCACTGAATTTTTCTTGAGTTTCAGTCCTGCCCTTTTGCTAATCATAATCGTGAATATGAATTCTTCGAGAAGTAAAAAGTCATTACACTCCCTTCACGAAACTTGTAATAATAATAATTACAAAAAAAATCTAATGATAATACTTAAACCTTGACCGATTCAGTGGAATAAAAAGCACATCTTATTCTCATCTTTTTTCTGAGCAATAGTAAAAGGGACATTTTGCTCACCATCATCATCAACATCAACAGTACGAATACAATATGCATAAACAAGTATTTATACGCGTCACTATCTGTTTTATGCGCATCGAATCGAGCGATACCAGAGATTTGGTAAGATGATAAAAGATAATTTTATGGAGAAAAAAAGGCACAACAACATCAACAATCTACATAAATTCGCCGAGATTAACTTACAACCCTTCCTTTTGATCTTCCTCTTTTGAAAAATAAAAATTTACATAATATATAATTTCATGTGTTTATGGCTTCTCCCTTTGGCCATTTTCGTTAGTTGTGTGTATTGTGATGGCCAAGATGTTTTACAACGAAAAAAACACGAGATAGATGCATTGTTGACGGCTACCTCAGATACACAAATGCAATAAATTATTTAATGCAATGCTTGGCATTTTGTTTTAAAGTCCATTTTCGTTAGTTGTGTGTATTGTGATGGCCAAGATGTTTTACAACGAAAATAACACGAGATAGATGCATTGTTGACGGCTACCTCAGATACACAAATGCAATAAATTATTTAATGCAATGCTTGGCATTTTTTTAAAAAGTCATTGTGGATTTTGGAATTTCAACAATATATAATCAATTTACGTATTGCCTGCAAACCACGGTTGATAACGTTTGTTTGTCTAGATTCATGATATGATGATGATGGAGGATATACGTATATCGTGCCTGAATAAATGTTTAGGTCAGCTTACAATTCTTTCTTACTTTACGTACGTACGGCAGCGTTAATTTAAGAATTGAACATATAATACTCTTGAGCGCAGCTTTCATATCAAAAAAATTAATTGAGCCGAAACGTTGTATTGCCACACCTTAAAAAGGAGTTTTGATAGAAATGTGGCCTAAAGCAAATTGTGAAAGCACACATGGACCATTGCAATGTTATTATCAATATTCTCATCATCAGTAATGTAAGTGAAGTAAAATACTTGGATTTTTTTTTCTTCAAAAGTATCACAAGCACGTTGCATACAAACACAGTTAAAATTCTATGATTTTCTTCCGCTTCTATTCCTACTTGTCTTTTTACCTGGTCGTCTTCTTCTTCTGCTTATCGAGCTCGTTATATTGATCCACATGCAACGGAATAGTTCATTGAAAATATATGTTTTTATGAATTCTTCAAACTTCGAACAAGACAAGGAAAATCGAATATGTACATATGAGTAGTATCGATATGTAACAAAGGTTTTATAACGGAAGCAGTTAAGTAGGTAACATGCCTTCAAACCATTGTAGTTGTGTTTTGACATTCGCATTTTTTATACGACGGGCAGGCTGGCTGGCAGACAAAAATATTCCCAATAGAGATAGGTAGGCACATATTTAATCAGAGAGTGAGAAGTTCGTCCTAAACACTAGAGAATCGAATAAAATGCCAGTTCTGGTGAAAACGAAGACCACACTGTTAGTAGCATAAAATGTTCACTATTATGTTGCGTTCTATTATTGTTTCGTATCTAATTTCAGGAATAACATTTGAACAATAAAAGACTGACTTGAAGATTAGAAAAGTAGAGGTAGAGCAAAGCAATAGTGGTGTGCTTGGTATTGGTAGTGGTGGTGATGTGGTTCTTTTTGTGATCATCATCGTGGCTCCAGACTAGGCAAGTTACAATTTCTCCAAAATGATGAAATTCAAGCAAAGTCAAAGCTAAGCCACAAGTGCATCCCAACAATGGTTTGGCCAGAGCTCAGGTGAACTTCTTTTTCTGATGCGTCTGAAGAAATAATAACAGACTTTATCATTCTCATCACTACCAACCACCACTACTACCACCACCACGAACATGATGATCAGTTGTGAAGGCAGTGATGGAAATTCATCTTGCCAGTCACGACTCGACAGTCACCGTTCCGTGTATTTCCTTTGCTCGAAAAGATCATTGAAAAAAGTGCATATCACATTTACGAAGCTTACAAGATTATTCAATTCTTTTGCCCTGGTTTCACGGAAAATGCATTTAAAATGCTCGTATAAAGTTACAAATTATTCACATAAAAAAAGCATGTCAAATGAAACCACTCGTCTCTACTGCCGTGCCACTGCCACATAACAACCACCACGCTTTTTTTTGTAGACATTAACTTTTGAAAGAAAAGTGTTTAGGAAGGAAGTTCTCTGAGATTAAGCGAAGACACAATGGCGACAGAAGCCCCATTGCATATCGTATCGTGATGGCTTCACCATCACTTTGCTCATTCACATCATTGTCATTATCTTGTTGATGATCGTCCTTTCGTCATCATTTTCATCACGCTGACGGATAGGGAAAGAAGAACATACACCGTTTGAAAATGTGAGACGTGTTGTGTCCTCTGGCAAGAAAATCTCCTTTTTCTTATGTCTACTCTCACTTCTTGAGATACACGGGAAAATAGATTTTGAGAAGAAGATTGCGAGAGAAAATCAATGCTACTGCTTTGACTTCAGTTTATACGCTTCGAGCTATTGACGATACTGATTTTAAACCACTGTTGCATCCAAACAACAACAAAAAAAACTTCGGGACCGGGTAGTAAAACACTACTACGGCCCCTTCTTATTTTGTCTTCAAGTGAGCTCAGCCCTTGTGAAAAAATTTTTTCTTACATGTTTTATTCTCCACGGTAATAATCGTTTGTGCATAATATTCTCCCGAAATTGTTTTTCATAAACATCCAAAAAGGATTAGAGTCGTTTTCTTGTCTCACTCCTGCTTTTGTGTCAGGGAAGAAAGATGAGCGGAGCGAAGCCACTACTCACGAGCAATATAAGCAATGGATGGAGAGGCAGTAGTAAGTAAATGATAGGTAAATTTCCCATTTAAAACCAAATGAGTTCCCAATTTTTCATGGATGAATGAATGAACAGCCCCCACATTATCTTGAACGGACTTTGTGATGGGGAGTTCGAGCTGCTTCCTCACAATCATGAACAAGGTAAAATTTCCCATTAATCTCCCCAAGTCTTGTTCAACCACAAAGCACTGATGATGATTACATAAAAATAGATTAGTAATTATAGAGTCATTACCATTCTTAAATTGGCTCACTCCATGTGAGGCAGAACTAAATCAGAGAGTAATTGGAAAACAATTTTATCCCTCTCCATCTAGGTAAGTATCAGCCTACTCTGGAAATTATTATTATATGTATTCGTCCCCAATTTACGATATAAAAAATTCCTCGATACAACTTAAAGATAAAGTAATTTATACATGTGAAAACAATCCCACAAAGCACGGTGATGTGATGATTTTCGTGATGATCGCGTACTACTTCATCTCAACAATAAAGAAAAAGGAGTTTCGATTACACAAGTAAAGCATTAAGTACTACAACGTAACGTTGATGATTTCACCCTTCCCCAATCAACTCTACTCACTCCACTTCACCAATTCAGCAACAAAACACCCACCCTAGTTGATGTGAAGCATTGCTAAAGTAACTTAATTAGAACGGATATCGTTATGATAGGAACGAGTAAATCCCAACTAGAATAAATTCGGTTGCGTTATGTTATATCCCCATATTTCTATTGGGCTTGTCCTCATCTCGTCGTCATTAGCTGAGTAGACCAAAAATGTATTCAATTCATTGTGAGTTGCGTTATAAATGGTGATGGAAGTGTAAGCTCCTCTGATTTCAATTTCCCTTCATGAATGGATACTGTGTAATACATACCCTGATATTTTCCTTAATTTCCCAATCCTCTTCTAACCATCATACCATCCAACTTCTTTATAATAATATGCATGCAGCATACACATACTTTAGTTCTCTCTCTTCGTGATGCAATCTTTTCGCCGAAAAAACCATTGTGAAAGGATTAAATCCGACTTGCCGTCATTACTTGTATTATTATCATCATAACTAACTAATGCCTCTAGTGCAGTTTCGAAGACCTGGCCTGTCCCAGAGAGTAAAAGGCTGCATTACCTACATGATGCATACAACTTTTCTACTGCTTATTTGGCTGTCAGGAGACTTTACCAGAAGAGCCTTTTATTGTTTGCCTTCTAAATCTCTTATTCAAATTTTCTTTTTATTCCGAAATTCAGTTGTTCCAAGCACAAGGTAAGCAAGTAAGTATCCTCATGATTCTGGCATATGATGACGATGATGATGATGATGTGATGGGAAGAGTTGCGTTTCGTAAGTGTTAAAAACGTGATTATTGTAGCATCCATCTACCAACCAACCGAACTAACAAGAAAAAAACCAGCTTTACTCGATCTCCATGTGACATACAGAAAACTATGTTCGTGAGTTTTTCAAGCAGCTTTCCATTGCAATGAAAAGGAATCCATTCTATAACGATGCCAGAGAAGAATTTTAAATAGCTGGGGATTATTAACACTCATCAATTTACTCTGATAATCGCATAACATTAGTAGAGGAACAAGTATTGGGAGAACTGGAGCTCCACTTAAAGCTCGAGGTTTTACGAATATTTTGAAATGGAAGCGACAAGGCATTTACGGCACGTCATCCAAAAATAAATGCATTGTCTGTCACTGCCAATGCCAATGATAGTTATGATAATGCTCCATCCACTCTTCCCGTAATTTCCTGGAGTGTGGAGTACCACCACCAAAAAAGCTTCTTCGTTGTTATTACTGCGACTATGGAGTGATGGAAATGTTCGAGTTCGTATCTCTTTGGGAGCATCATCATCATGAAAAACAACGTAACCGAAAACGACAACTTACATTACATAATACATGCTCATCTCATGAGATATCACACAATAACCATGATTCTCACCATCATCATCATCATCACAATCACACCACTAATATTCCGTAGTTTGTTCAATGCCAAAAAAGCAAACATTGAATCAAACAATAAGCTCAAGACTACAGTCTGAAAAAAATAAACGCAGTAGCTGTACCTTATTCCATCCAACTTTTCATTTCATAGGGTTTTACATGTCAGAAGTACCGATTTGTTTTTCACAAAATTAACGCTGAATGAGGAAGCGATAAGTTATATGTCTTCTTGTCCTACTTTTAGGTTTTTTTATAAACCGCTTAACTACATTTTCAAACATGTATGGGTACTGTCCCCAGTGCAAGTCCCGTTTTGTTAGCTCCAAGTGCGTAGTCAAAGAAAAGTCAAAACTCAAAACGCGATATGAAGATACCGGAGGATTAAAAAAACGAATGAATATGAAGAAGAAGTTACATGAGGTAGAAGTAATTTCTTTGTTAAACTCCTTGAAAGTATTTTAATCCTGAAGAGCCGTTTTCTAAGTAAATTTTCTAGCCTTCTCCTCTTTCATTTTTTATTGTATATCTCTGGCATGTTGAGTTCCTTAAGTTTTGCAGTGTGAACATACATTGAATTTTATAGGATGGCATGATTTAAAAATCTTGGACTTTGTGACTGGAAGAAAGGGTAAGACTAGTAGTAGGAAGTAACTTTTATTTCCCCGAATGAGTCTAGAGCGACGCTGTTGTTGATGAGGATGAGGAGGATGATGAAGTTGTGGTAGTAACAGTGGTGAAAAAAAGATGAATATTACGAAACGTAATTATATACTTTTGGTTGTTTTCTTCTTTGTGTACTTCTTGAATTTTAATAGTAGCCGTGTGGTTTGGCTTTGTTTAACTTTTCAACAAGTGCATCATTCACTGCTTTATTCTTCTGGTAACATAACAGCAGCAGCGGGTGTAGCTCTAAACCAATGTAATTACTATTGTAGTAGTAGTTGAATGAAGTAAATTATGTAGAAGGAGAAGAAGTACACTTAGATTTTCCAACAAGGCTCGTTTTTTTTCAAGAGGCTCGTTTCTTCTTGAAAAAAAAGTTAAATATACGACAGTCATTTAAAACAGTAGTAAACCGTCGTTGTGCAACTCATTAGATGACTTTGGCTTACAGAAAGGTAGCTCATTTCTTCTTGTTCTTCTTGGTGAGCTTGTTCGACTGTTTACAAATGTACGTGCCAGTAGTCGACAAACGCAAACATTTCGAAAATGAAGAGGGATAAAAAGAAGATGGATGTGGAGTGGAACTTTTCTTACTCCTTGCTAATTAGCAAACTACTTTATGTTTGCAGCATGTTTCTTCGTTGAAATCTATGCTGTACTACTACTATTACATGTAGGGTTGATGCCAATTCTAAATAAGTTACTTATCCTCGTGCTCGTCACACGCAGAGCTGATTAGAAAGTTTTTTTTTATTTGTTTTGTAAATTGGAAATAAAATGTCATTGATTTCAATTCTTTAAAAAGCCTCTCCAAAATGTAAAAATTTGCGTTGTTTCGTTAAACGCAAGGGATAAGGGTCAAGTTAAGTTAACCGCAGCCTGAAGTTTTTTAGGGGGAACAATTGATTACTTTTTCGCTCACTTTTGCATCATAAAATACTTTAAACTGGTCAAACTGACTACGTATATGCGGGATGGATGGATGTTTACCAAATTCCCCAAATTTATCCCTTTTTACCAAGAAGGGCAAATACGGCATTAGGTACATGCTTCTAGTTAAACCTTGGTCTATCCAACAAACTGTCCGAGATTGTGTGAGTTGTGTTGTGGCCATAATAGGGTTCCGTAATGCATTAATCTTTTTTACGGGTTTAAGCCGTTACTTTTGAGCGACATTAAAACTATAGATTTGCCAACTAAGAATCGTTCATGGCCGATTTTGGAAGCCGTTAGCTCTGGCAACGGTTGAAACAAGGAGGTTTCGATAGTAGCGTAGCAGTAGCGGATTTGGAAAACTTGCTTTCAAGAAATTGAAGATGGACACACACTTAAGGAATTTGTTGCTGAAAATCTCACGAACTCCCTCAAATACTTGGACTAAATCGTAAAATGTGTGTCCAAACGCAAGCATGCATTCTTTCCATGAATAGCGTGCTTACTTGGAAGCTGAGCTGATGCAATCACTTCATACCGCCAGCCAAAAGAAGAAACTTTACCGACAATCGGTGCGAGTGAGTTGAGTGAATGTATGTGAAATGAGCATGTTGCTAAAAGTGAGTACATTACATCACATCCCAAAGAGATAGACAAGGGAAGAAAATGCAACGGCATGTTTGGGTGGCTCGGTTCTGGAAGATGATGGTATGAACTTGGGAAATTTTAAGACAGGCGGACCCTTTGTGAAGTGATGATGGTCCAACTCGAAATCCAAAAACTTCTCTCTTTTTATCAACTAAAAACTAAAATGGAGGAAGAGGAAAAGAGCTATCAATGCAATATGTTTTTTGTCCAGTGGGCGAAAGCTCTTTCCTATCTCTCACGGACTTACAAAGTACGCGAGTGAGAAGGAGAAGATGAAGAGAAACAAAATAGAAAGGGGACAAAAAGACGCTGGAAGTAAATGAGAAAACGTTTCTGCCAACTCATCCAAAAAAATCCTCATGAACACTGACTGAGGCGAAAAGGAGAAAGTAAAAGGATATTAAACTTTCTATCATATTCAAAGGCGAAGTAGTAAAATGTCTTTGAGTTGGAAATCGGTTGAGTTGTTCTTCGAGATTTCCATCTACTACATACTTCACTATGCGCACAAATATAATTGTATGTAACTGCTTATCCGTTCCGATACACCATATTGGCCATCACAAATCATTTAAGTGCGCTCCTAATGATAGGAAACACATCTTTGACATGACTTTTAAAGCTGGCTCGTTGTGAGTTTGCCAGAAGAATGAAATCCTTGTCCTGTTTTACTTTCAGACTACAGAATCCATAAAAACAAATGAATTCTGAGATTTGACGAGGTTTGTTAGCGATGGAATTCCTTTTGACGCGTCACTTCATTTGCCATCATAATTAGTGAAATAGGGACAGCTACAGAGTTCTCACAAAAAAATTTCATTAGCTACACCACATTTCAAACATTTGTTTTTTTTTTCGGGTGATATTATGCGGAAGTCGCAGTTGCTTCCTAATACTAGTGATGTGTCAAGTTATTACGCTTTTTAACACTGATCTATTTTTTCGTCGCTTGCCTGACAAATTTTTTAATGATCTACCTCGCAAAACATCCGTCATCATTGCATGATTCAAATATTTTAGCATATGCATATAAGACACACTTACAATTAGTTTTGGTTTATATGTTATGACGATGCATTTTCCCATGCTAAAATGCCAATTTATGAACTTGTTTTGATCATTATAATTGGATTAACTCAGATAATGGGTAAAGCAGATCATAAAATCAACTCTCAGGAATTATGGCCTTAATTACGTAGGGAATAATCAGATCACATATGAAGTTGAACTGCAAATTGAACTTCGACTTTCACACTTTACGATTAATGATACAGTCATTTATTTAATTCCGTTCTGAGTCGCATTCAACCTTGCTTCATGTTTGCATTAGGTAATAGATATATGGTTCCAGGACATTGACTTAATGGGCTATGAATCAATATTTCATTATTAATGGTTTAGAAAAAGTGCTGTAGCTGAATGTAAGGTCATTAATGTAAGGAATTACAAGATAAATGCGTCACAAATTTTGTACGCACGTTCCCAAAATTTTTTGTCATGCAAGTCATTGCAGCATTCGATTTTCTATTGATTCCTTTGGAATTATCAACGACCAACTTACACGGCTCGGAAACAAAAATTAATCTTCAACCTTTTCTAAAATCGTGCACAAAAATTTGCTTTGATACCTCATGGTGCATGGTAAGACACATGAATACATTTTCTTTTAAATGGAATTGCGAAAATGGAGGCGTCGTTTGTTCTAGA
Source organism: Seira musarum (assembly GCA_027743895.1). NCBI lineage: Eukaryota > Metazoa > Arthropoda > Collembola > Entomobryomorpha > Entomobryidae > Seira > Seira musarum. The sequence continues at coordinate 12,524 of JAHZMX010000695.1, read as the reverse complement.
TAATGCAAAAAATGCGGGATTTTATTTTAAGGACTATCCCACCGCCATCAACTGCACGGTCGTCTTTATGTTCCTACTGCCTCGTCTAAAACAAGCATACATACAAATGTATAATTATAATTATCAATCTAACCCTAACCAATGGAATGGCTTGTCATTTTGCTTTCTTTTGAGTTTTCTGTCTCAACAGCATCATACACAGGTTTTAATCTTCTGGGTTATTTTTGTATTATAATATACCCGTTGGATTTCTGTTGTTTTTCTTAAACTAAATAATTTACGGCGAACAACGTCCTCTGCTTCTGGAAGCACACATGGCGTCACCTCCTCATGTGGTCTTTAAGCCGGTCTAGCGAAATGCATTTTAAGACCTAAATGTTTAAAGCATTCTATATTTTCTTGAACCATAACAGCTATACATTTTTATGGCCAATATAAAAAAATTGTAGGCTTTTTCTTAGCCGCCTATTTGTGCCCTTTTCACTTCCGGGCATCAAGATTCTATAAAAAACGTCTACCTAGTTTTATACATTCCGCTTACGACACATAACACAGCCACTAGCAACATAACCACCGTCACTTGGAATTTGTAAACATTCTATATCACAAAAACAGCGGCAAAGTGCAACTTTGCCAGTAAAAAATTTCTAGCCTTTGTGAAAAAATGTGATGTGCGGCTTTCCTGCTTTTTTTGCTATCTTTTTACTAAAACTAAACTACAATAAAAACTAAGCGAAAAATTTTATATTGTAAACAATGAATCAAAGCAGAGATGGGTCAGAAAATTTCTTTTTGTAGTCTCTCAGGGTTGTCGATATATAGTTTTGATATGATATGATATGATAATATGCACATGTTTGGACACTGAACAGAAAATATGTAGGTATATAAAAATGAGGTTGAAAACGGGAGAGGAATGAATATGACATTTTGCATGCTGAAAGTTTTGAAAAGGAGAAGATGCGGATTCGGAGGCTAACGTGTCAAGTTGATGTTGATGAGCCCATCACCATAAAGAGCTTCACCTCGACATCCAGTAAATCCTAGTCCGGAACGGAACAAAGGACATTTTGTGCATGGAATGAGTAAGGCAGCTCCTCAAAATAATAAAGTGGACGAGTTAAAGTTTGAGCGGAAAAGCAGATTACTAAGTACCATGACCATGGACTTTTACAGAATGATGATGCACTGATTCAGAATGGTAAATATCAAGGAGACACTAGTGCAGTGCAAATACTAAAAAAATCAGTACATTCAAAATGAATTATTCACCCTTATATTCCTTTCAGAACTTTCGCCAGGACAATCTTTGAAAATAAGGAATGCTTTTGGAAGTGGAATGGGACTGGAGCTGGAGGCACACAGGAAGAGTTTCCAGACTTTGTACTGGCAAACTAGCCAAGCATACATTGACAAGAACTTTCCATGTAAATTCAAGGATACTTCTTCATAGGCAATAAAAATCTTTTACGCATCACATAGTCGTCTAGACTACTAGATTTCCTGATATTCTTCTTTTATTTTCAAGGGTATGCGTCCATGAAGTAAATCGTTAAATTGTTTCCGTCTTGGACAAAAATAAAATTCAAAAAAAAGAACGTTCTGATATTAAATCATGGTTGGCATGGCATCCCGCTGAAGTTTTTATATTAAGTGAGTCAGGTTTCTGGTTTAAAAATTTGCTTAAAATTACGTTAGCATCCATAGTTGTTCCTCTTTGAGTTCATAAAATCCACTGAATCATTTTAGAATAAAAAACATGGATATTTGTTCAAATATTTAACAATCTTATGTTTAATGAATTCATAGCTCACCTCCAGAAGTGTAATTTATATTGTATGAGAACGCCAAAGCTTTTCCACATTGCATTGACTCTCACCCTCCCCTCGTCTCATTAATACAGTATTTAAAAATTTAACGAAAAATGAACATTTTTTATATCAGCAATCTTTTTTTCAAAAAGCGGTAGATTTTGTTGCACCTTTCGCTGTTTTCAGTACGTCTTACTCTCTTGGTTAAATTCTGATTCTCACTTCACTTCTTCAGCTTCTGCCTGGCCTGGCTTGTCTGTTCAAATTATTTCGGCTGTCCCAGGCTAGATAAGTGCACTTTTGTACTTTGTTCTTTGAGTGCAAAATTTTACGACTTTCTCTCTGTTTATTACTGGAGCTCCTTCCTCCATGCGAACACACTCTTTTTTTTCTTTCTGAGTTTCGTGATTATTATATAATTTTTAGTGAGAAAGTATGTGCGCTATCTTGAAATCAAGAGAAGAGAAAGTAGCTACTATCACCATATCATTTTCGTACAACAGTAACAGCCACTGCTCCTCTTTCTCTCTTCATGTGTGCATAAATCGGGAAAAAGTTGTAAAAGAAAAGAAAAGGCCCTGGAGGAGATAAGAAGAGATTTTTTATTATGTGCACTTGAAAATCAGCTGTTTCTTCCTTCCTCAATGAGATATGATCAGGAATGACCGACCGTACTGCTTTAATAAATAATTTTGATACAATGCCATATTACCCCCTCCAACTTTCCATATTTTTTCCCTTCCTCCTTCCGTAACGGTAGCGTGCTCCAGCCAAGTTTTTTTTTCGGAAATTTCAAAAGGAATAAGATGAAGATCAACTGATGTCAGTGGATGATACTGCGGCAGTATTCGTTCCTTGGCAAAAGCAAACGAACAATACGAGGGAAATCACCATTCTCCATGCAAGGGAAAAGGAAATATGTTCAGTGAATTCAAAAAAGAAATCATGAGAAGCTACGATCATAAAAAAGAGCCGATTCAGCGGGGAAGGTGATGGTAGATATTAGGAAGTCGATAAGAAGCTAAATAAAGAACAAGAGTATCACTTGGAAGAATAATGTGGAATATGATGAAGGGGCGCACTCGCACAGTAAAAATAAGTCCTTTGTTAGAATCAGACACGTTTTCATTTTCAGACGTGTATCAGCTTTATATTGGCTTTGCTTATATCAGCTATTTTTACGAGAATAATATTGTTCATTTTTACAAGACCTGACTTTTTTATAACCGCACTATTTTATTCCAATGCGAATAGAGATGAAGACCATTTCCAGAGAGACAGAAAGAATCATACTTATTACATGTCGAATAAATTCCAAATTCTTAGACTACGTTTTTTTTTCTCAAGAATTCTGCGGAAATTCAATAGAAATGCTGAATATGCTTTTTCAAAAGAAAAAAAAATTCTTGTCCAATTAGCTTATCTGTGAGATTGTTGGACAGCAACCAACTAATTTAGCATTTGAAAGTGAATCCGATTTCGATGATCCTCGCATGTGTAATCAGGGTAAAAAAAGAAATACGATAGAGTTGCTAAAAATTTGTGGATTTGAAAAAAAAATCAAGAAAGGCATGGATGGCTAAATCAAATTCACAATGAACATTTTACTTCACATTTATGGTATGGTCGTCATAATCATCAGCGTGAACATTTCTAAAATTCTAAATACATAAATGTTTATGTACAATTGGGGATGTGATATAAAACGAGAAAAAAAGTTGAGATTATTTTCCTTGGATACCCATACCCAACTTGGCAGGCCGGCTAAACTAAAAGTTTACTGTAAATACTTTTTATACCCTTTTGCCATTTATACAAATAGAATTCTCAAATCTGTGGGTAACTCAAAACTTGCTTTCGTGATCATGATGATGATGATGACTTTTGTCTGCACTGCACTCTGCAGCGATCACTTGTGGCATCATCACCAGCGGTCCCGGCTTTTTCTTCTTCTTCTTTACAATTGTGTTTTCATAGAACAAAAAATGAGCTCCTAAATAAGCCAAGGTCTTAAATCACTTAAGTTGCATAATATTCTCTGATTTCGTTTCATCCTCCTCCTGTCATACCACTGAATTCAGAAACTCTTCTTTTTTCTCTCAAGTTGAATGAGAAAAGATAGAAAAAACAAACACAAACATGGTGATAGAGTCCCAAGTATTTCATGAGTTTATAAACAAGTGTAAATTGTACACAAAATGCGAGAGACGTAAATAATGATTTCTACGCTGTTAGAGGGTTGGTGCCAAGGAAGTATACCGTACAATTTACAATGTAACAGTTTCATCATCATTATTACTAAACACGAGAAAACTCTTCCATTCAAGTTGATCGTCAATGATGCTGCAAGAATAATATAGGGGTTCACTTGGGGATGGATGATATGATGGTCTTCTCTCCTTCATAACGCTTAGGTAGAAAAACATAACTTAAATACTAAAAATACATGCATATTTACATATACAATGACGGTAAAATATAAAAAAAGTAAGATGAACATAACATGAACACGGACTAGTTTAGTTTTCTAAAGAGAAAAAAAAGCATTCGGAATTTGGTTTTTCACTTACATTCTCTCGAGCGAGGCCAAATCTTGAAAGGAACCCTTTTCGATGGTATGGATCTCGTTATCCGACAATTTGTCTGCAAGTTAATTCAATCAAAAGTTTCTTAAGTTCACGTCGCTTTCGGCAAATCACATTTACAGTTGGTAGGGTAAAAGGAGAAGGGAAAAAAGTGAGTTCTTTTCTTATATACTCTCTCACTTGACTTTGGCTTGCAGTGTCCTGCAGTTTTTTGGTATAAGTTGCTCCCACTTTATTTTCACAAAAAGGGAGATGAATGTAGTTAGTTAGCTACAGAGTGAGAGAGAGAGAAAAAAAAAAGTGAAGAGGAAATAAAGTTATGAACTGCTACTACTACTACCACTACCTACGTAGTAGTAGTATTTGTTAGCTTAAGCAAAAACATTATGGAGAAAGAAGTATTAAATCTAATTTCTCTCAAAGTTTCCCCTAAAGAACTAGTTGTGTGCATGCATAAGGAAATGTGCATGGGTAGAACGTAAAAACACTTGAAGTGCGTAAAGTGTGGACTCTCTAAAGGAAAAAGATTTTTTAAACTTGAACTGAACGTGCATTGCAAAAACTAAAAAGAAAAAAAAACTGTCACGACCGCAACAGCAGTAAAAGCTCTTCGCCTATGGCAGGATCTGAACAATAAGGAAGTGAAATATAAAAACACGCATGTTTAAGCCGATTATTATGCACGCACATAAAAACATTTTTCATGTTAGACATAGGACAATAAAGAGCAGCTAAGTACATTTATATTATTATTGCAGCTATGGGAGTAAATATGTTTGAAATGCATCCATATTTTATGAATACATGGGCATGGGCATGAGTACGGACGGAAGGTTGTGAAGTAAAAGTAAAATCAATAACATATCTCCCTTGAGCAAGAATGTTCAGACGTATATAACAAACGACCTTGACAGTTATGCAATTCAAAACTTGAAGGAAACATTTTGGAAGAAAAAAAAAGTTTTTAAAAAATGCTAATAAAAAAATAATCAGTCTACAAAATTGAAATTTAAATCATGTAGATTCTGCAGTTGCTAAAAGCTTTTTTCTCAATTGGCCATAGCTTGCCTACTGTCTCTACATTTACAAATGCCACTTTTTCTTTCGTATTTGAATGCAGCCATAGGAATGATGATTGCTAAGCTGGAGTTTTCATTGTAAAGTCATGTCACACAAGATAAAATAAGAATAACGACTTTCATAATGACATAAAATTCTCATGTATGCATCTGCTTTTTAAATCAATGCAATCAGTAAGTTGCCGCCGTCGGCGTGCCATACAAATTTTCTTCGCTTTGCTCAAGGGACTTTTTAAAAACAATTTAGAAAAACACTACACAAGTTTTAAACTATGTACTTCAATACAGGAACTACTTTTTAAAATGATTAAAGGTTAAGAGGGAATTCAGGACAAGACAATGCACGGCCAAAATGACAAACGTTTATCCTTACAATTCTCAACGTATACAAGACCATAATTTCATGTGCCGACATTCATCTTTTTACAGCTCCAGCATGATGTTTTATGGCTCTTCCTTGAGAATTATGAAGAAAATATTGTGGTAATAATAAAATCACCACATTAAGTAGATACCTACACTACATTATATTACACAATGCAAAAGCTTTCCCTTCCAAGCTTCACTTTGATATGTTGCTAAAAAGCTTTGTTTATTCTTCTCCGTCCGTCCGTATGCAATACGTTTAACGCGGACCATGTGTATTTAGCAGGTGAGTATAACTTCTAGCGTAGCTTTTTTAACGTATCTACTGCCGCATCAAGGATGCAACAATAAATATGTGAGAAGAAATGAGAATCAAATGTGGGTAGTAAAAGCCAGTGAAAGATGTTCTCAACTCAACTTTACAATACTAGTTCTCCATTCTATTGTTGTAATTTTGTACAAAATGTGACAACAGTAAGACAGATCAATGTAATGAAAATATAATGCTTTTAAGTAGATTATATTTTACATAGTTAAGCGAAAGCTGTAATACTTACATTGAAAATGAAAATAATGTCGTTTTTTAAGCAACAGAATAAAAAATTCTCACTCACGCATTCCATGACATTTGTCATTGAATAAAGCAACCCCTCTCTGAGGAGCATCAGAGTGAAAAAAAAAGAATTGTTTTGTCTGGTCTGGTTCGTCTCTCTCCTACTTGGCTTCTCTGTGACAGACAGAAAATGCTGGACAACTGCTTTCATAAACTATGTATGTACATTCATGCTAACTACTTTTGTCTGACAATTGTTTGAATGTTAATAGGAGTATGTAAAATCAAAATTTACAAGAGGGAATCATTAATGTAATTTACGAACAGAAATAATTTTTACTACTACAATAATGAATTTGTCATTTAAATGCGTTGGAAATCTTTGATTATTTTTCGGTAATTTATATATACAGACTTACTGTTCAATCTTCTATTATGCCTAGTTGTCAAGGGAAATATAACTTTGCAATAAAAAGAATAAAATCTCTTGATTCTCTATTGCATGCAACTTGCAACGTTTCAACAAGATCGACTATGAGTGGTTCATAGTTTGCTTTAGAGCTTCTAATCTCTCAGCCACAATTTCGGTCCTCGTTATTGTCGTGCACTACTATAAATATGTGTTTGCTTTGAAAAGCAGAATTTATTTTAAAAAATAGAAATAATAGCAAGAATAGAACAGAGTGTGTGTTCAACTTGGTAAAAAAAATTAAGACTAACAAGATTTTTTTAAAGTACTTTAATATCTACACTCAGCTTAGGATTAATGGAAAACGCACGTACGTACTACTCGTTCGTAGTGTGTATAGCAGTGAACTCTATGGTTTCATGTCATTGTACTTAAATGACAGAGAGAAAAAAAAGACGCTTAAAATATTAAGTTGAGAGGAAAGGGCTTCTGGTAAAAAAATGAATTTATAAACAATCAAGTAACTTACATGACACGGAGGGATCCAAGACCAGCAAAATCTGACAGTCGAATCACTGTCAAGTTGTTTCCTTGCAGCTCACTGGAAAAAAAGAATCAGACAAACAAAAAGATATATTATGAGATTATCAAGAGAAAAGGGATTATCTTACACAATTGAATTTGAAGGTTTCATTTATATACTTACTTACATATTACCTATGCTCCTTAAGTATATAAAAGTGTAAAGTAGTTATGCAATACTGCACGATTCCTATTAATTTGAGACAGTGTTTTTTTCTCATGATAGATTAATAAATGTACTTGACTGTCAGTTGCATATTATTGTTATGCAACTCTAGCAAAATGTATTCAAAGCTCCTTTGCTTTCCAACGCAATGTACGCCTTTTACAGGACTAAATTAACGAGATTATGATTTGATGATCAAAAAGCCAATATATTTATAAGTATTGGTATTGGTAAGCAATTTTAGTACACGTTAAGCAGAAAGATTGACACTAGGAATGTGAAAAATGTTTATTTTTTAACTTAATTTAATTTTCCCAAACTAAAATTAATCCTACTTTGGATGAAATATTTTACATCCAGATAAAGGTTGTTGTTTTTATCTTTCTTAAATGACGAGAGACGTTACGTGATAGAGTAAAAAAAGCTAACTTGTTCAACCAAGTACCCGATCCAGTACAATTAGATAGCAGCGCTGGAGGGACTGTGTCTCTTGCTCGATGTAAACGCTGCGTAGTGCGTAATCCAGGGGTCACCTCTTAACAGGTGTTTGGGAATTCTTGTTAATATTGTTTTTGGTTTGTTGAGTGAAGTGTCCTATAGTTTTAGCAATAATAAACCTAGCCCTCACACATCGAATCAGGAATTTCGGCTCAAAAGGGACGAGTTATTACAAGAAGAGTGCTTTTGTGAAAGAGTTTCGAATTTCGAACTACATAGTGAATAGTAATGTTATAGATTAATAATTAAAAATACGAAGACGCAGTAACGATATGGTTTAAGAATCGATTCAACCGGGCCGGACCGATTCAAATGTTACGTTTACAAGCCACATCATGAGTTTAGAAAAGAGAGTTAACCGTATAACCGTTTTGATTTTATTCGCATCCTGTACTTGGTCATATGAGTTTTGCGTATCTCTGATTGAAATCTGTCTATAGCTATTTCATTTTCCAATTCATACGTGGTCACTGGAGTTAGTACATGCCGAATTTTGTACGGTTATGGCTATTTTTAAAATCTCAGGACTCATACTCATTAGTCTTCATATGGTAGTGAAGGCTCGACTATGTTGCTTACTGAAGGTTTTACGCGACAATTCTCACAATATTTTTCTCGATCGCAATCGCTACTTTTAACAGCAAATGTAACATTTTTTTTCAAAAAATGAAGAATAGGTTTACAAAGCATAAAGAACAAAGGGAAGAATGGTTGGGTGTTCTGGAGATGGGGTCGGGTGCATGAACAAAAAGAAACGCTCTTTTAAATGTTGTTATTATTAATTCTGATGTGTGTCAGAATTATGCAAATTTTATGAAAATTATTGTCCTTAATCTATATTTTCATTTCAAGACAAACTACCTACTTAAGTAATCCCTGTGCAATGAATCGAGGGATTATCAGACATAATGCAGTACACAAAAATGTTTGCAGATTCGTCCATGTAGGCAAAACGGAGTAATTCTACTTGGCTGCGCATTTTTCCGCTTCCCCATAGCAGGAATAACGCAGGTAAGCAAGAAAGAAGAAAAATAGTACGAAATTTCCTTCGATGATAAATAAATGAGAAAGGAAGGCAAACAAATTCAGATCATACCGCACACTCAGCCAGATCCCTAAATGTGTACCAACAGTGTAGGTACTGGTACTATACACATATGAATATGTCATATAGTTTCTGTTTCTTACATTAGTTGGGTTCATTCTTGTGGCATAAAAAGTTTTTTAAATGAGCCTAGGAAAAATCCTTGATCACCGTGTGAAGCTTTTGGAGCAAACGCTATAAAGATTATTATGCTATCTTTATTTACTTTTGGATTCGGAGAAATAAAAATGCGATCCAGGATCGTATTAGCTTCATATAAAAAGCTTTATGTTGACATAAGATATTTAGTTCGCATGAGATACGAAATTTGTTGAAATGAGGCACACATATTTGACGTACCTCAATGACTTATTGTTAACTTTTGAAGGTATGACTGGAATTCCCCAGCTCTTGCCAAACACTGTCTCCATCATTATTTTGTTCAGTTCCTTATTATGGACTTGTGCAGTCCTGCGTATGTATGACGCCTGCAGACCTGATGGAGTCTCTTTTTCTGGAGCATTTTTACCAAAGGACAATGTCAAACAAATTACATTTCTTTTCCCCTATGTGTGTCGTGTCGTGACATTTCAAATCTCAAAGGACAAACAAATATCATTGGGTAAAAGCAAGGATTTGCCAAGGATACTTTTTATTTATTAAACAAAAAATGTCTCATCAAATTGTGCACGTGAGACTATATACAATCAGAATCAGTCTTCTGCGCAAATCTAATAACTTTTATGTAAAACCAGATTGGGCCTTCTTCAAACAAATAATCTTTCATATGTCCTTGAAAACATTTTCCATTTTGTAACTTTTCAAAGAAGTTGTATGTAATTACATGACTGCAACCATGTGTTAGTAATATCAATCCTAAAATAAATGCTTGAAAACAAACGAGATGGTTTCTTTTTCAAATAAACCAGTAAACTAAAGTTTAATGTAAGGCTCTCCTCTGTTATCATGATTAAAAGGAAAAGGTTTTGTCATAATAATATTTGCGTGAAAGCATCATGTTTATTTTTTAAAATACTTACGTACAGGTTTACAAATCATGATTTAACTTTGCTATCATCTTTCTAAATAATTATTTTTTTGATATTCATCGCAAACAGAGTGGTTGTCGTATATTTAAACATACACCTAATCAGGGAGATTGGGTTGCATCACGCTTTTTTTTGTCCGTTTGCGTTTGGGACATGAGATTTTGCTGGAAAGAGGTATTACTGCAGAAAATGCTTTTTTGAGTTTACTTTTTTACTCAATTATCCTTTTCCTTTCTTTTTTAAACCAGCCTAGCAGGCGGTTCCATTCTATACTTGAGCTACTGGCATTTTAAAACTGCGACTTTTAATAAATCTTTTCCGAGTCGTTTGGCCTCCGAAATATTCAAATACACGCACTTCAAACCTTCCATGTCGTGATCGGACAAAGGTTTTTTGAAACGTTGGTGGATGATGTGGTCAAATTCGTAAAAAAAAATAGTTAATGGATTATGCAGTGTGAAACCTTTGTGGCTAAAAAAAAGAGGAAGTTAGTTTAAGGAACATTTGAAGTAGCTTGGCATGGCATGTTATGTTGGGTGCTAAAACTTTTTTCATATTAATGATTCCTTTCCATGATTGATGAAAACATGATAGAAGAAAAAAACTATTTTGATGGCTGTCTGCAGTTGATTTTCTAACATTATGAAGAAAGTCCACTCTTGACAGAAGAGGCCTGGATCTTGCTCACTCACTCACGAAGCATGTCACTCGTCGTAATTCTCCGCAGTAAATCTAGAAGGCAACGCAACCCAACCCAACCTTTTATATTCTCGTAAAGTATTCTTTAAAACACCATTTTTGGAATTATAATGCATGCAACCATGCATCATGCATAATACACGTAAGAGGAATGTGTGTATAACAAAGGTGGAAAGAAGTCCTCGTAGTCGTGGCCGTGCCTCATGCAACCGTCAACCACCTTTGGCTTGATCCGGTATGAAAGATGATCTTCGTCTTCATGAATCATGGGAGTTGTTGATCATTACGTTTACATTATGTCTGCTAGTTTTATGCAACTTTCAAACTTTTCCTGCCCTTAATCGTGCTCAGACACAAAAAAAGTTCCCACAAGCAGTTAATAGTAAACAGGAAAGTTGCTGTTAGACACGCATCGCATCATGTGTGAAGGTTACTCACATACAAATATCTATATTCGTGTTCGTAACCGAACACTATACACACTTGATCTAACAAAAATATATTTCTCGATTCAAAAATCAACTTACGTACATTTAGTACATAGATCACCAGGATGATGCAGGACTGTCAACAACAAAATGATATGCAATTTATAATAAGTTTAAACTTATTTGCATTTTTCCCATGGAGTAGTATTATGGCAAAAGAATGGTGTCCCCTCTTTTTCTTCCTGGAATTTTTTTATTCAACAAATGACTCGTACTATGCATACTCCTGGGTATATCACAATTAAACATTTTGAACCCAATTGCGTATATTTAAAAACCATATTTGGGGGATGATTGAATGCTTTTTATGAGATGAAAGGATCTGTTGGTCCCGCAACTTTAACACTCACCACATAACATACAGTAAGTAAATGAGTGAAGAGTGAACCTTCTCTTGATCCTATCGGTAAACCATGCCGGAGTAGAACTGAAGGCTGCTTGACAAATAGCCTGCGATCAAATAATCCAATATGATTGATGATTTTATTAATCCAACCCTACAGTACAGTATACACATAGAAGAAGAATGGTAATCTGTAGCAATGAGTACGAAGTATGATTTTTCCTATCCCGCTACCGGATCAGGATTTCCTCTACGTCAGCTTTCCTATCGTCGTACAAAGCGTGTGAGTAATTGTGCAGAAAAAGCAAACATTTTTACATTTATGTCTATTATTAGGACTCTGGAAAGTCGGAAATGGATGGACAGCAAAAACCACGCTTGGTATTTTTCCATTTCCTGGTTTGGCTATGTACGTGTAGTGCATCAGGTTGTTTTACAAAAAAATGTGTTAGAGCTAAATTCAATCAACATCTAAAATGAGTAGATTTTATTTTACAAAATGTTATCGTTATCACTGAAGCCTTTGGGGGCTGCAATGCTGCAAACGACGTTACATTGTAAACTTTTCATAAAACTAAGGATGGCTAGAATATTTTTAAGACGTATGTGTATGTATATTTGAGCATTGCATTAGCACCACAACAATCTCGCCGTGATGTCATTAGATGAGCATTTTCTGTCGCCTCCAATTTTTTTTGGGGTAAAAAACCACGGGCGTTTATTTCCCTTACCTTCCTCGCTTTCTGATTTCTCTTTTAATATTTATAACTCACTGCTTTTTTGGATAGTCTTTCTCCATTTTTTTTTAAATT